>UCOK01006798.1:0-29089 GCA_900474325.1 Synergus umbraculus
TATATATATATATATATATATATATATATATGTGCTGCATTTCTCTGAAAGGCATGATATCTAGATAATAATTATTCAAAAAATTTTTTTTTTTTAATAATAATTAAAGTGGTTTTCCCTGTTGCAGTTTTCGTGATATCCCATTATTGCTTTTAAATCTACTAGCATTTGGTAAAGGTCATTATAATTATCCGAATATAGAAATAACAATATGGATTTATGCCTTTCTCTCTTTTGCATGCATTTGTAATTATCAGATATTTGATGTTCCCATTAATGAATTTTACAGAATTTGCATACACGTAAAACTTTGATTTCAATACATCTATACTTCTATATAACAACGAATTATTCTCTGTAACGTAATACAATAAAATTATGGATGAAAGCATGAAACCATTCAAATGATGAGAATCACGCAAATTAATGAATACGTTATAAAGCTGATTAAAAATTATTATTTAATCAAAAACAAATTCGGTACTAATAACAAGGTTTAATAACAATATCTTTTGAACAATACGGATCAAAATTTGAATTAAAATTTTTATTCCTATTCCATATTTAAACTCTAAAGGAGCATTTTTTGTTCATAAATATATAATTTTCATTGTATGAAGTAATCAAGAACAAATTTTCTAATAGAGTTCCTTCTTTTTATATTCTCTCTTTTGTTTCTCTAAATTTCATTTTTATTATAACTCCCTTATACAAGTTGCGTGAGTTCGTACAATGTTTACGAAGTGACACCACGGAAACGAATGTGCATGAAAGTCGCATGCGATAAGAGACTTCTAAAAGGTGTAGGGTATTTGCTCTTTCTCATTCTTGCTCTCAGAATCTCGATAATGTTGAAACTGATGTAAGAAAGAGGAATAAATTTTAAAGTTCAGAATCTGTTTATTGATAAAAAAAATATATATATATTTAGTCTGGCTGCCTACAAAATATGCAAATTGATAATAAGAGAACATTATGAAGGGAAATGTACATTGTGCAATATACAAACTAATCGTAGTGGAGGTCTGTTTTAGGTTTCATCTGAGAAATATAATGTTAACGTTCATAACGTTTTTAAATTTGTTTTTTATCAGCATTTTTTATGTTTCTTTCTCTATTGTGTATATTTGATTTTCTATTATAATTGTTCTGTTCTATACTTACTACTGGAGTTACGTTGACAAAATTAGGCTCTAATTAATTTGCCTGTTTTTATTATATAAAAGATTACACGGCAACCCTTGGACTCTAGATGACAAGCACGTTCCGGGAAGGTTAACGTGTTAAGGGAGGATTTAATATCAAGGTAACCGGATTCAAGTTCATTTTGTCGCACCCG
Source organism: Synergus umbraculus (assembly GCA_900474325.1). Classification (NCBI taxonomy): domain Eukaryota; kingdom Metazoa; phylum Arthropoda; class Insecta; order Hymenoptera; family Cynipidae; genus Synergus; species Synergus umbraculus. Next base: position 1,340 of record UCOK01006798.1, read on the forward strand.
GTTCAGGTTACTTTCTTTTGTAAATACGATATTGCGAATCTATTGCACCCTTTTGCTTCAATCACTCAAAAAAATTCTGGTCAGAATAACGAGAATTTTGGTTATACTAAGCAGAAAATAATGTTAAATATGTCCTTACTCTCAATTCTAGTGAAAAGTATTAGAAATTTCTGGTTGATCATCTTTTGGTTATTTTAATCAGCTTGAGTTTTGCAATGATCCATACAAATTTTTATTTCTTAAATCGCAAAATTCCTTGCAAAATGTAGTCCTTCTTCGATATCGAAGATGCACTACTAGTGTAGTAAGATTTCTTTCTCCTAGATTAAAAAAAGTCTACTGTAATGAGAAAGAAAAAAAAATAAAGAGGTGCAATATTAAATAAGAGGGGGAAGGTCGCAGGTGGAAGGATTGAAGGGTGGTGGTTGGCAGGTTGGAAAAGTAGTGCGTGTTTCACGCGACACCAACTCCCACCACGAGAGAAAAAACCTCCGCTAAGTCATTACTATTAATAACCAGACAGAGAGAACACACCGGAGCAGGGTGTGTTATTATTCATAATGATGTGATTCATTTCCCTCGACTCTCTTTCGTCGTTGCTTCCGTATAAGAGTCCTCTTTTTCTCTGTCTCGCTCCACCTTTCTCGTTATCAGTGTCATCCTATTGCTTCTCTTCCGCTTTCGAACGACTCGCATAATCACATTAGTATGCAAATATTCACTTTGCCGATGCTGCGATCACCCTCGCCCCTGGAGGCTGCGGACCAACAAACGAAGACGGTCAACGCGAACGGAAATCGGAATCAATAAGGGGCCCGCATAACAAAAATGAGATACCACCGCACTCCGAGGATATTTGATACGAGCGGGTGGAAAATTCAAATTTTCGCTACAAAATTTACATCCCATTTGCATGTGGAGTGCTGATAATTAGAAACGTACGTATAAGTGATACACTTTGAATTTGTAATATAATTGTGTGTATGCGCTGCACAAGTACTGCCAGATGATTTAAGAGGTAAATACATTTTATGCCTCAGTTTACATCCTCGGGGAACGTATATCCTCTAGTCGTTAATCGTATTTCTGTTAAATCTTTTTTTATTTTTCGTTTCTGGTTTGAGTTCATTTATTGGAATATTAAATCCTCCTTTCGGGATATTTATACATGACATGCGGTCTGATTCAATTGCATTGCAAAAAGGTCGAGGAAATTTTTAATATTTTACTGGTTTAGACTTAAAATAACTATTTCATGACCTTGCAATCCTAATGACAGTGAGACGAAATGTTTTAAGCGATCTTAAAGAGTCTAGGTCAATGTCGAGTTACATCCGCCAGTTGAAGGCGATTCAATTAGGGTGCACCCTCTCGCGTGAAGACTTATTTCTGTGCACGCCCATTTGTTTTAGAAAAAATAACACACTAGCATCAATCATACTTACAATTTCGTGGTTTGTTATCAGCAGCTTTCAACCACCGATTGCGACCCCTTTCGGAAACTAAATCTGTTTTACTTCACATTTTATAATTGAAGACCCTGGACGTAATTGATAATTATTCTTCCATGAAAGTAGTCATTTTGTAAATGTGATAAACTGCAAAATGGTTTAAGTAAAAGAAATAATTCTGTATATAGAATTGGTATAAACTGCACTGTTGAAATTGAAATTTCTAACATTGTAGTTTCTAAGAAAATATATAATAATAAAGTAATAATGCGAAGAGAAGTATTCAATTTTCGTCAACAAGTAGTGGTCCAGCTCTAATATCACGCAGATGAATCATTTTAGTAACATTACCCCGACAAGCGTTAGGAAATTATGTGTGAGGGTCATAATATCGGCATCACGTCTGTCGCTCTAGCAATACACATCATACACTCGGTTTTTCGTAAGAATTTCAAAAAATTGTCTCCGGGAAAAAGGGCACGTGCTTGGCTTAATGGTCACGGCGAGGGCGAGAGCTCTCACAGAGTAGCAGATATGAGCGAGATAAATCTCGGATGCGGGCGTTTAACACCCTCGGGCACAAACCACACCGAAACCCGACGCGTGTACGAGAAATATCTGCGAAACTTACAACAGCCCAAGATGGTCCTTCATAACAATGTAATGCTCTACCTAAATATAGTATATATTCCTCTATTTCTGCCCCCATTCTCTTCTGATCTACTTTTATTGGTATCTCAGCTTTCTACAAAAATTCTTCCAGTAATAGAGTAATAACTTGAGTCAGTATTATGATAAAATATCGCTTCAATGAAAATTTACCTGACAATGCATTATCATTGGCGAAATTATATACTAAAAAACCAATCAAGATTCTTGGCTAGTTTTCTATTAATAAAGATTATCTACTGTTAATCATTATCTACTTTTAATAATTATCTACTTTGAATCATTATCTACTGTTGGGTGATTTCCCCTACATTTTTTTATCCGAGTCGTAAAGAGGACTAGTTTTCACTTGTTTCGAGATAAAGTCTCAAGAAATGTTGTGTCACCAAGTCAAAAAGTCAACGAGACTCGAATTTCAAAACGTGCTCTGTTAGAGATGGGTAAATGTGCACGTTACACTCGGGGTAGCAAAGGCGAAACCGTGAAGGGATGAGATATAACAGTGTGAGGCTTGGAATTGGGGGAATGGGTAGGATGAGTTGTCTATGGTAGGGTTATACAGCTATTTGCCGACGGCAAGGCATGGCATGAGCATGAGGGGTGACGGGAAAGCTTAACTTGCCTCCTTATTTCCCAACAGACTTGGACTCACCCCCTCCGACCCAAAACCAACCCCGCGAGCGTTACTCTTCATGCTGACCTGCTGAGACCCCATCCCATCCCCATCCTCCCACTGTCACGCACACAAGTCTACTTCCTCTATGATTTACAACCAACGACACTCATCTTATAAACGAGTTCGTCAACAACAAGCTCTAGAGAAATTTTCGCATGATGAAAATGTTTAATTAGCCCATTTCGAGTTAATCATCCGTAGGGTGGTACGAAAAAAAGTTTCTTTGGTTTGAGGGGATCACCCCTTTTATATTTTCCACATGGTACACAATAATAATTCTTGTGAATAAATAATAAATTTTTGAGCTTCTTACAGTTTCTAATTCAAAAATTTCCTGATTTTCAAGTGGAATAACTTCATTTATTATACAGAAAATTGTATAATTTAATAGTTGCCTCTCTAAAAATGACAAATATTATATAGTTGGAAAATAGCATCCTCGGGGGAAACAAACCACCCCTTTTAAAACAATAAATATATTTTATGGGTTTCGATACCTTTTTCTAGATTTCACATAGTCTTTATTTTCCAGCTATGCATTATGTTAGATTTGGTAATATTGCACATAAGATATTTTCTGAATAATGAATTAGATTATTCTACTTAAAATTCATTTCATTTGGGAATTGTTTAACAGCTCTGAAAACAATATTGCCTTTTTTCGAAAAAATGTTCATTATTTCTATCTTTTGAAATTCATTGATGAAGTTTTTTTCATGTGCACTCACTTGGGGGAGAAGTTAATCATGATAATTAATTGATAATAATTTACGTTTGAATTCACTAGTAAATATATAGCGTGCAGAAATTTAATCCATCAGGAGAGGGGAATGATATGAAACACAATTTATAGATATATCACTTTTCATATTTGATTGTATGAAAAGATAAAACGTTTTAATGCTTCAACGTTCCACATTGTATTCGATTAAGTGTATTTCAGAGTAGTCAATTGAATTTGATAATAATACGAACAGTGTCAGAAATGTAATGCGAATTTCCGTCTATAGTATAGGGAATGACTTTGTTTATTTTAATTTTTTTCAGTAGTATTGAGTGAATGTTAGACTCAAAAAAATGTTCCTTACGATTTTTTCAGATTGATTTGATAAGAAATATTTAGAAATTTAATCAGAATTTTGATGATATTTTTTTGAGTATAATAAGTCATACATTTATTGGATTCAGTTTAATAATATTATTATAATTAGCAGATTCGGAAATAATTAATAAATAACGGGTTTGGTATCGTCAGCGCATTTCCCAATTGGGTGAATACTATTAAATTAATTAATCAAGGATATATGATCAACGTCCTGTAATCAAGGAGGACGTGGAAATTAATTGGGTTCGCATTCGATGTTATGAAAGTCAGTAATATTTGAATACGCAAATGTTATGCTAATATATTATGCTCTAACATATAATCAAGTAGTAATGGTCGATATGCAATCGTCCATAGACCACGAAGTCAAAGGTACGCTATTCCCTCAGCTATCCAATTATCGAGACGTATGGCCAGCCAGTGACACTAGAATAGATTCTCTTGTATCAATTTAACCATATACTGACAATCAAAGGCACATTCGCAATATTCTTTCTGATCATCTGAGCATTGCATTTCAATAATTTCAAGAATATTATTCCGATGAATATATTGAAACATGAAAACGATATTTCTGAAAATCATTAAGAAATGATTTTATACTAAATCTTGAAGCGCTTTTTATTTCACAAATTATAATTAAAGATGGGATTTCAAGGGAATTTCCTGTTTTTTTTTCTGTAAAGTCAACAAACGGTCTACACGGTTTAATTCTCTAATATAATTGGAGAACATAATATTTAGAAGGATTCCTATGAAAATTGATTGTAGGCATCAGCGCTGTCAATGAAGTTTGGAAATAAACAGTTCGAGTGAAATTTGATTCCTCCTATCGAAATGAAATGAGATCCGAGCGTTAAAACATTTTTTTTTCCGTCGACAGTTCTATACCGATTTCACTGGCTAATATAATCAATGAATGAACACCTAAAAAAACTCTCTTTTATCCCAGAAATGAGAGAGGTGAAACTTGAATATAGAAATCGGAGCGATAAAGGAACTAGAAACAATTGAAACGTTATATGTCTCGCTATAAATATAATATTCCAAAAAACCATTTAGTAAGGTAAAATAAAATTTTAGAACTCACAGCTAGTTCAATTTCTTCGTTTCTCTTATTCGCTTTAGAATTAACTCTACTTTTTATATGGTGATATCTGAATTTTAATTATATTGCACTCGTGCTTTCTGTTGCTCGATGAATAATTGAATATTAAAGAACATGAAGGAAGTACACGCACTTATAAATTAATTTTATCAACTAATTGATTATCATAACTTGGTAAAGAATTTCCATATATTAATGAGTACGCAATAAATAATATGTAGTAAATTAATTTATATGTGCATATTTAAACCACTCTAAAGAGGTCATAAGACCGGAAAAAAATAAGAAATGAATTGTTTTAAATTAAATAATAATCATTTAAGTAATCGATTACCACCAATATGATTTTAATCAAAATTTATAAGAACTCCATTATTTTTAATCAAGTTCCTATGATTTACACGAAGGTTTGTGAGGCACCCAACTCGCAAAGTTAATCAACAGCCACAATAGTTCTCGAAGCAAAGATGCTTGGACGAATGAGCAGTGGGTGATAAACGTACCTATTACTATTGGTTCCACTGACCCTATTTCTCATTTATCCTGGCTCGATCATGAAACTATTGTCCAGCTTATTTCGATTAGAGTTTCTGATTTCTTTTTCGCTTCTAATTTCTAAAATAGATAATAAACGTTAATTACTACCTATTGATTATTGATATTCTGAATAAATGTTCAAGAAAATGTTACAGGAAAAGGTAGATTTCCCTTATGAAATTCAATCACACGAGTTAAGAAGAATATTGTATTAATTCTTAGGCTTTGTTAGATTATATTCAACTGAAACGTTTGGATTGCGTGCTGCTCTTACTCAAGACGATAAACGTCCAAATACGCGCTTATCGCGTTTACCACCCGGGTTGAGGACATCTCCATATCCTTGTTTAACTGTCGACACGTGAATATCAGAACAATCTATTACTAACATGTCAATAACACAACGATCAATTTCTCACCATTTGTATTTTAATGCCTATGGACGTGTCCAACCTATATTGCGAAATATCATTTCCTAACTGAGCCTCATTATTAATTGAGAGAAAATTTTACATTTGAATAGTAAAAGAACAATTTAGTCAGTCTTAGAGGAGAATGTTTATTGCAAATTAATAATTACTGATATTTCAAATTATATTTTGGATAATGTACCATATTGTTGTAATGAACAAACGTTTTTCTTTTCGTTTCAGTGAGTCGCACTTTTCTAAATAATTTTTTTAAATGATTACAAAGTAGAAAGCTTAACTTTAATTTAATTTCATAATGCACTCATTAATACTTTGAGCTAATTTCAAATTTATGTACTAATTTTCATAACCGGGAAATGTTAATTTTGCTCGAACTTTAAGATATATGTTAAATATTCAGACTGGCGTATGCTTCTCTGATCAAAGAATGTATTGCTTTTGCAACAAAGCATGATGGAAGTTACGCAGAAAATTCACTCACGCGATAGTTCCTAACTAAGAATATCGTGTGCGTGTGCTTTTATAAATGATAATTAACAAATATGCTAATGAGGGAGAATAAGAGAAGGAAGGGCTTGTAATTAGCTTGCTTGTGTTATAACATCGATTGTGTTAATAATACAGGCTAAGTTCTTTACGACACTAGAACAGAAATTAGTTTTTAAATTACGTGACTTTGTAAGGCGTCGCATCTATTAAGATCGTCAAATACTCAGTTCTGATGTGCAAATTATAGTCAGCCATAAAGATTCACTTTCATTAAACTAATGCTCTTTTAAAAATAAGTATCATCTTACACGGATACGAGTTTCAAAATATCTTCCAAACAGAAATTTTCAGAACTGCCTGAGCTGTTTTTACGATACAAAATAAGGTTCTGTTTTCAAGAAAATAGTATCTACTGAGTAGCATCAAGAGCTTTAATTAAACTAGCTCAATTGTGTTTGGAGCATTCAGCGTCTTGAATGTGAAAGTGCCGTTTGGAGAAAAGCGTACCTAAAGAAAGGGTTTGGGTGTACCTTAGCAATATAATTAAATTCCGTTCCACCATCATGTTTATTTTAGTCAATTATTTTATTAATCTCCATTATTTTGCAATGGAGAAAAAACGTATCTTAATTCATTTTTTTATGAAGGGGAAACAGTTTTTAATAAAATTGATTGATTGATAGGTAATATATATATACGTCTTCGTAAGATAGATGAGAATTATGTATTTCTTATTGATCATCCAATATCACTAGGCTTCATATTTTCAGTGGAAATACTTTACCTCTTTAAATACTATCAGGAAATTGAATAGAAAATCTGATGATTCAAAGTATCTAAAAATTTCTCGGAATATGGTAAAAAACTGAATATAAATATGCAAATATGCTTAAACATAAAAAAAGTCTACTATTCCTTAAATTATGATTAACGGTGACAAATTTAAATGCTATTGTTAATAAATTATACTTAAAAGTGTAAAATTCCATATAAAAAAGCGTTGTTCGTCGTGTTATTTTACGTGGATATGAAACTATTATAAATTTCATGAGAATGCAGGAAAACCCTGTTGAAATTGTATCGATGAGTTAAATATGAGTGGGGTGGTTTGATGTATGCTGTTAGTCAAGTTGTAATTGCGTGTAAATAAAACATGTATATCCATTCAGAGTCTCCCTGACATAGAATTCGATGAGCGTAGGGATTATAGTTTGAAATATTACGTTCTGCGTGTCACATTGCAAAAATCAACTGCATAAAGTAATCTATTCATTTTTAGTGATGTTTAATTCAAGTTCTTATACATTATAATCCTGCAGTAAGGATTAATCGTAATTAGCATAATTAATGATCAAAAGTATGGTTTCACAGAAGTAACAAATAACCAGCAGATATTCGTTTATAAATTTCTATTTGGAAGGTTCAAATATAAAGTAGATCAATTTTTTTGACAATTTTATATTCATTCATTTTTATTTTGTTTAAATGTGTACTTATTTTTCACTTTTCACTAATTTAGATTTATATAGTACATCCACTGTGGTATAGTATTGACACAAAACAAAAGCTTTATTTCTTTTACCCTCGGATATACATTTGTATCCCAGATTATTATTGGACATAGTTAATTAATTAACACGTGCAGAGAGCAGAATGAGTGTTGTGTATGGAATTTTGTTGCCGCCAGGTGATGCTGGCACCATGACAATACATTTATATATAATTTCTAATATCAAATGAAAAACCCGGATATAACTATATTAAAAAAGACGACGAATGTGAAAGGGAAATAATTTTAATAATTTCCATTCCATATAATTAATGAAATCTTGGGATCGATTAATTTAATTGCAACGATAATTTTGACAAATAATTAGGCATGACATTGAAAGAGCTTTCTTTATAATATCAATTGTGATTTCAAACTCTGTATCGGTCTTTTTTGTGCTCATTTTGATTGCTTTTTGCCATGACGTAAGCGCTATTGCCACACACGGCGAAATTTTATTACGCGCATATGTCGATTGACTTTTTGTTCTGGTGAAATTTCATTGCACGACAAACCTGCTTTCAGCGAGTAGGAAAACGGAATATTTCCATCGACCCGTTGTCATTCGACATCCAATTGCCAAAGCTTTGACGAAGTCAAATTCAATTGCCGTAACACGTACCGACACTTTTATACATCCACGCAACTCAATTCAAAAATTGAATTGCGCGTGTTTCACATTTCCGGTTTCGATTAATATTATGCGATGGCAGAAATGGCTTTAATATGAGAAGTTTCCATTTATCGTCGTTCATATAAAATGACCATGTTGATCCCAATATTTATTCATACTCGCATCCATTAAGTCAGGTATTTTAATCTAATTTAAAAAGATCTGTGTCAACATCCGTTTAACGCGCTCATATTTCTTAAATTTGCATAAATTACTCGCAGTTTACAGTGTTTGTTTTTTGTCTTCTTACTCGAGTTGCAGAAAGCAAGCAAAACCGATTACGTTTTCGCAATCCAGGAATTATGTAGCGGCTGCTATTATAAAAACAATGCATCCTTATAACCAATTTAAAACTTTCAACTCAGAAAACGGTGATTTCTCCGGCACCTTTACCCTCGATTCTGACACTTCTATGCATTTCTATGCATTTCTGATGGATTTTTCTCAAGCTTGGCTGTCCGAGATGAGCGCAGTAAAGCTCTGACAGAAACAAAGAAGCAGAGAATGAAAAAAGAAGCGGGAGTAAAACCAAGGGGCCAAGTTTCGCAAGAAACTGACGGATCCTTAATTAAGGTTTCAGATCGGAATGCCGAGATGCGATTCTCCGCGCACAGATAGATTACGACTCCGGTATGTAAACCGTACAGGCAGATGGGTACCTTGTGATTTCTCTCTCCTCATTGTCTCTTCTCGTCATTCCCAAATCTCTTTTCCTTTTCAGCATTCGTTTCGTTCTCGCAGGACTTTAAATTCCACTTCTTTTATAAAAATTACTTTTCAAAAAACATATCTTCATGTACGTAAACGAGAAATAAAAAATGAGCAAAAATTGAATTTGTGGAATATTCATGCGCCCCCTAAAATAAAACTATTAAATGAAATAATAAATGAAATTCGTTGGATCGCGAATTATATACGTGAGTAGAAGAAACAAGCAATTTTCGTGCAAAGAGAGTAGTGGAAAGGTCGAGTGGGAACGGAATGGGTTGAAAGTTTCACGTTTACAAACAACTGGGGGTATGGTGCCATTTGTTTCTACTTATGTCCAGCCCTCAACTAGTAACGCGGCGTGGCGTGAGCATTACCGGGAATGTGTTGATACCAAAATTGCTTCATTAAGATGATATTGTCGTATATGGCGACTTAGCCGCTCAGCGTTACCCGTTCGTACGTGCTGGCCTTTTGCTTCATAAAAACGAGCCTGCGCAGCAAAGTAATCGCATTGCTCGCTTCTTTCTAGCAACACGATTTTCCTCTAAATTGTCGATTTGGCACATTTGGAGGTGTGACAATTTCATATTATCTTGCACCTCAGACATGTTCACACTGTCATTATAATTAAAATGCCTTTTTTTGCAATACCTGGCGCATACCCAGGATATAAAAATCTATTAAAATCTAGTTGCTCTGCATAATATCCGCTATATTATGAAATGAGCTCCTCTCTAAAACCTCTCATATCAAAATTGCTAAACTCTCTATAAAAAAATTTGTTTAAAGCTTAGCTTGTACAAATATTTAATGTTGATTTCGAGATAACTTTTAAATGAATCGAAAAAAAAAGAATTTATTTAAAGCAATATGCCTTTAAAAGCCCACAGTGAAATTTGATAGTTATTCGCTCTGCACTCTGACCCAATTCCAGTTTCCAACATTGTGAAAACAAACAAAGGTGAACAAACATTTGTTATGGCTCTTGCATCATAAATATCTTCTTGTGCACTTTTCATTCTGGGTGCCCAGGTGAACAATCAACACTCGGTGAAAATTGTCCAATAGCTGTGCTTTGCGCATTGATCGAATCATTGGAGTGGATATAAATCAAAGCTGATTGCAATGAGTTGGTATTCATAAATAAGGTTGACGTAGCTACGCTTAGGAAATCTGAATCCAATCATCCTTTTGTCTTCGCTGTATTCTATTATACCCCTCTTGCCCCTCTTTCTCTCTTTTCTCGTCTATTTTTCTCCCTCCTCACTCTCCAAGTTGTCTCGCACTCTCATTCTGTATCGCGGTCGTGCTAGTCGCAGGGTGGCTGCGAGAGGTGATTTGTCGCAGTGGATATGAGAGCGGCGAATGCCCCTCTGGACGCAATATTATTTTAAACGATGATATAGGAGGAATGCGTGGTGCCGCAGAAACCGCGGGCGGTCCTGGGCTAGAGTTCGCGAAATGAAAATCACGAAATGTTCCACCCTCCATACCCTACACCTACGCTATTCGACTACGACGAATTCCAGGCGCGTCTTCCTAAACGAGCTTTCTCGAAGGCTGCTGTCGTCTTCCTTCCCCTCTTCCTAAGCCCAGATTTCGGTTAGGGCACGTAATAACCTATACTACTGAATCTCTTATTACGTTTTATTTATTATCTCGTAATAAAGAAAACCGTAACCCTTCTTTATATTTAATTACAGACGCAGTTTCACGAAAATGTCTATAATAATTTAATTGTTAGTGGAGCGTGACTTTTACCGAATCTCAACCTAATTTATTGAAAATTCAATAATTCCTTATTTGGATTATATTATAACAGAACGATTATATGTTGAAGTTGAATTATTGAATTGACATTTATTGATTATAGAGCGGTATGTCTGTGGAGAGGGGATGAGCAAGAAATTATGTCATAGGTTAAAGTGATTACTGCAAATTCAACATAGTTTAAATTTATTCAAAACAGCAAGATGAGAATGACTAGTTTGAAAAAGATTCGAGAATCGGCAAATCGATGATTTAATAGTTCTTATTATACAAGAACGTACAGGTGGAAAGGAAAGATTAAGTAGGTGCATATATATGTATCTCTTATCCGCGGTGGGATGCAGTATTTCGCTTTCGAAAAATCGCACAGCTCTTGCGAAATTATCAGTCTGGCGCTGATTCAAGAGAAATGTATTATTAAGAAGCTGCGCTTGGCCACGAACCAAAAGAGTAACTTTCCCAAAGAGAAGAGTCCACTTCCGGTACAAGCCTGGCTACTCTTTCTCTCAAAGATAGCAGCCTTCAGAAGCGTCAGAAATCGGGCCAGAGGTTAAGCATCACCTTAGGAATTCCTTATTTTAACTCAATTAAGATTTGATGCTCACCTGTGGTTCGATTCCCATTTAATTAAATCGTATTACTTTTCGTTTATGTATTAGAATAGATTGCAGAGAACATCTTGCACTATTTCCATTTACATGCGCTGACATTCGCGAACAGAGTGTTTCAGCCTATAAATTATTATATTACATGCTTCGTGTTATAAGAACTCAACTAGAGTGTGAAATCATAATTAATCCCTTTTGGATTTACTCGCACGAGGTATGTAAATATCGATCAATGTTGTAACCAATAAATATTAATCGTGCATAATTCTAGTACTACTGCGCTAGAAATTCTGATTCTCGAAGGATTTTTAGCACATGTAATAAGCAATAAATTAATAGCATACTGAATAGCATACTGAACTTTTAAATTCAATTTCACTGCTTTTAGTTTCGAACAGTTTGAAACCTCTATAACAAGTTTCACAGATGTTCTCAGTCTTATACATCCGCGTTTCTCTGATCATTCTCCGAAGTTCTTCGACCATCTCCGAACACCTCTTCGATGTTCTGGTCGGTAAGTCACGCGCACGGCGCTCATCTGGCGGCTTCCGGTTAAGACTTCCGGTCGGCGGGAAGCCAGCTCAGGCAGTTTGTTACTGGACAGACTGCTTAGAGTAGTATATTATATAAGGGTCGACCAAAAGGAAAGGCGGGTGGATGAGCAACTTCGTTCACGACAACATTCCTCATCGAGAGCTACAAATCTTGGTTCAAATTTTCCTCAGCTTATTCTACATTTTCAATGTAGAATAAATTTTCACTCTTTCGGGAGGACTATCTACCGCATTCCGTACAATTTTCCTCCGTCAAAGTATATAGTAGTGTGATTTCTAAGTGTAATTTGATGCGAGAGGATTCGCTCATAAAGTTCTTCCTAATTTCGAAAGCGTTGTTATCACGAAAGTATACAAAATAAGGGGATTCCCTGTTTCGTCGGGTTCTGCATTTCAGGGCGACTTAATTTCGTAATACCACGCAAATACCGGTGGCTGCGACGTTGCCGTTGGAAACACGGGGTGTTAAAAAGGAGAAGGTAGAGAAGTTGCAAAAGGATGAAACCGTCGGGACAAGGGGGTTATGCGAAGAGGTTAACGACGCTGTTTTTTCTTGTTTGGCTAACTACACCGGACCCGTAGCATTAGCCAAGTAATTATTAAGAAGGGTACAGGGGCGGAAATTCGTTGAATAAGCCGTGGCTCTGCTGATGTCGAAGTAGAACAGAGCAAGCAGCGTTGAGGTAAAAAGAGAGAATTTAGCTCCAACCTGCTGAACCGTCGAGCTTTATACCAAGAGAAATGTTCACTCCTATCTTATGATTCCATTAGTATCATAATTCTTCGTGAAAAGTCGAGAAAACATTGTCCCATGACTATCTTAATCAACGTAGAATCCGACATAACACCATTCCAACGAAATTTCACTCTGATTGGAGTTTCTAATTATCTTAGCAACTTTTGTTATGAATATCAGGTTTCTTAATTGAAATCTTCTTCCTCTGAAAAACGACTTCATTTTATAATATTAACTCCAAAGCTACAATCCCCAAGTTAAGCATTTGATATAATTTTTCCGACAGATTATTTTTATTATTTGTTCTCACAGCTTTGTATAATTAATTAATTGGATAAAATGTTTTTTAAGTAAATCAAATATACTAGCTAACGATACAAATTCATAAAGCTGATAAATAGAACTTAGAAACATATGATCCGATCGTATTCACCTTCCAGATTTTTATTAATCGTAAAAGAGACGTGACGTGCAATGTCAGCTGCGTATGGTTTTATTCAAAGGTAATAAATATTCCCCATACTTTTCCACGTGAGATTGCCCGGTAAAGCATGGTGCACATAGAACGAGTAGCCCCATCTGTATTTTGTACATCAAGCAGTAACGCTCGTTCCCGTATTGGGCCGTGCAAAGCTTCCAATATTTGGCTAGCTGAAGCTTTTGATTTATATGCTCGTCCAATAAAATACAGGATTTGCCTATAATACTCTGACACTATGCTTCCGGCTACATGGGCTTGTATTATGCAAGAATGAATATGCACAAACACACAAAGACTAAAATACACAAATTTACTTTCTGTATACGCTTAGGAGCAGCATCTGCTAGTATTTATATACCTTTAAAAACAAAATTTCAGATTCTTTTCCCTAGACTGTTGAATTTTTAATTTGTAAAAAGTATACAAAATCAATAAAGTAAATGTTACTAAAAATTCTTTTATAAAACTGTTTATATTTAACAATTAATTTAAAAACAGAAATGCACTCGCAGTTTCATGCATAAAGAATGCACATATTTTTAAATGCAAATGTTGCTCAAAGCAATTTAGTTATTTTTACAAACAGTTTTTTGACCATTAGAGTGGTATAAACGTAATAATCACACTTTGGGAGCACTTAAAACAATAAAAGGACCTGCGTTCTAACCGGGTATTGAAACGTTTCATTTCACGTTTATTAGTCTCTCAATAAAACATTACGGCAGTCTATACGCGAGCTATAGTTCAATATCGGGCAACGAGTAAACACGAAATACGAAGCTTCCATTTCCGGCTTGGGTACAACTCATTCGGGAGGATGTTCGAATTCGTTCGAGTGAGCCGATTGATTTCCGGCCTTAGAGAGGCACGTGAGTCAAATGCGTATTGCCGTTAGACTCGAGGAGAACTTTTTTTTTATTTCTATCCTGAGTTCCCAGACGAATCTCTCTGGAATTATAGGAGCTTCTTGATCCGGTAATCCCACAGGAAGAAGACGTTGCTATAACAAATGCCCACCTCTTTTCAAATCCGTTATATATATATATATTTTTTAATTTATATTTTTATACTTTATTTTCCCTTACTAAAAAAAAGGTCTGGTTAAAGTTATTAAGTGCGTTGGATTAAAAAATTTCTAGTTATGTTAACCACAAATTCTGGTTAATATGACGAGAAAATTCTGTTTAATTAACTCTGGTCGTTTTTTCCTGGTTAAAACTTTTCTGGTTATTATATCTGGTAACAGATGTTGCGCAATCTTGTGTAGATTTTCAGTTTAGTTTGTCTTTTGACGCTGGACGAGTCAAATGACGCTTTTTAAAAAGATATTTTCATATTATATCAGTTTAAATACTGCCGAATACATTTATTATTTTCAAACGTTAATTACGTTATGTACGAATTATTTAAGTTTGAAAGATTCAAGAAACACTCGTTAGGTATTATTTATTAACCTTCATTGTAAATCATTTAATTTCTCTTATTGTAAAATAACAGAGTCGTGGAGGTTTTAATTAACGTTTTTAAAAAAGACTTTCTTTGAAGTTCAGTCTCTTGTAAATGAGGGAGATAATGAAAATGAAGGAAAATAAAGGGAAGGAAAATACAGATCGAAGGAAGATCGTGCAAACTGTATGGAAAAGTTATGAAATATAAATATGGTTCCCAAGAGAGAAGTCTTCTCTTTTCGCTCTCTACCCTCATCGTCTCCTCTTTCATGTGCGTCTACCTATATTAGCCGATATCCTGTTCAATAAAGGTTTTCAATCGAACGCAAGTATCGTCTGTCTACTATTTCCCAATGGTGATGTGAAATAATGGAGAACAACGTTGGTTGCGAGTTAAAAGCCGCATCTCTCGCTCATCATTTTCATCGGCTTTTCACGTTCACACGAGGGATCGTTTTCTCGAATTATTTTCGTTATTGAATGTCATATTATGATCGATTATTTTGTACTATACTGATAAAATCAAAAGAATTGAGAGGGGAGTAGTACAGGTCAATTTGTGGTTCGTAAGTAGTAAGGGTCAATGCGTAGTCGGACATATATCCTAGAAGTAAAAATTGCAGAATGGAAAGATTTTTATATAATGAAAGATCCAGATAGTTTACAATTAGAAAAATTGTTTTCTTCTTCGACTATAGAGAATAGTCTAAAGAGAGGTCTAGAAGGACCCAAGAGAAATAAAACAGTAATATAATACTGTCAGTATTACGATCTTAGAGGCAAACCGGATCGTCGTGGATAATACTACAGTATCCAAATAATAGTTTGCGGAATGGCTTTGGAGCTCGACTAACGTGTAGTTTGCAAATATTGTTTTGTGCATTGCATCGTAAAGTCTTCAGGGAGAGTTGTTAGACTAATGGAATTAGATAAATATGTATGCATAAATAACCCAGCGCATCAAGATACGGGTAAACTCTGATTTTAAAAATATTTATGTTCTTCTAATGAGAATAGCATGAAAGAAAATAAAATATAATTTTCAAAGTCCTTGTAAGTTCTCCTTGTTTGAATTTCTAGAGCTGAAAAAACAGGAGGAAATTTTTATTTTGAATCCCCGGGCTAAATATTGTTTCCAGTGTCTTGTTAGCAAATATATATAGTAGACTACATATATATATATATATGTAGTGTTTTTCATCTTACAAGAAGTTACATGTCTTCTTGTATATAATTCTTGAGAAATTGAGCTTTTCCTTTATTATGATGAAAGTAACATGTTGGAAAGTTGTTCCAAATCTTATATTATTTATAATACTCTTATACCTTACATGTATTCACTGTCAAACATACTTGTAAGATTTGCTGAATATAAGATTATAATATGGGGAAATACTCGAGTTGTCAGAGAACTCGTAGACGAAACTTAAGTTACAAGACTCGAGCCGTGTACCTTCTTAACGAAGGAGGTAAGTAAAAGTCGAAACGACAAAAGGATAAGGGAGGTATGAGGAAGAGCTGAAGCAAAGTCGAGAGGAGCCGAAGAACAACTGCGTGCGAAACTCAGATTAAAATGAAACATCTCGAACACTGCTTCCCGTGTTTGCCTCGCCGGATGTTTAATCGCTCCACGACTTTGCTGATATCGTCTTGTTAAAGGACATTGTGAATATATGAGGAGGAACATTGTTCTATACTTTGACAATGAATAAACTACTATTCGCAAAATTTAATACGCTCTCTCACACTTAGTACTCTTAATTACTTTAAATACATTACTGAAATGATAATTAATGAACCATTTTTTTTTTGTTCCAGGTGAGCAACTTAAGCAAGGTGATTAATACCCAATATGTGCGAAACCGTTCATTAAGAGTAAGTCAAAAAATATTTTTTATCTTAGATACTCTTCTATTTAATACGCTAATTTTGCATATGATTGGCAAATTGCAGACTAATTTTCGGGCATTTTAATTAGTTATTTAACGAACTCCATTTTATAGCAATTAAAAAATGCTGCTGACGTTTATACTCATAATATTGTCGTCAATAAATCAGCACACTAATAACCAATTCATTACTGGATAAACTTCGTCGTTAGCTGGTTACAAATTATTCAATAATTAACGAGCATTCCCGATTGACATTGCACTCCTGACCACATGAAGTTTATTCTACTGTGGAAAATTCTCTCTCTAGTTACTAGTACTATCGAGAATAATCTGAGAGTATTAATTTAATGCGATAAATTTAATAGAAATATTACAATTCTGTTATTAGAAAAATATACAGATAATTATCTACATAATGATGACTATCTTATTAATGCATAAAGAGGAATAGACTAATTAAATTGCAGTTATATAAGATCCTAAGTCAAAATTCTTTGAAGATGAGAGAGTCATGATGGCAATGCAGTCTTTATTATCATAATTATTGCTCCTCTATTAAAAGTGACGTGATAAGACATTATTAAAAGGTTACCAAGGCGTTATTAAAGCGTTACTTTTCTTATATTCTTACTTACTTTAACGTTGGCTGTCGCTATTCGTTTCCCTTGACTCGAAACACGTCGGTTCCCTGAAACTTAGACGGTTTTTAATTTTCTACCCGTCAGTGAAGGATCGTCGACGAATAGTAAAGCCTGGAGTCTAAAGTATGAACTTTGATACATTACAAGAAAATGGTTGGAAATTCTTACTAATGTGAACTCGAAAACGCTCCATCATGTCTTCTTTAACTTGATGTTTTTTTAAACTTCCTATTATCAGTTTAATAGAATTTCATTTTCAATCGTCTTTTTAATCTTATTTTTGTAAACAATTACAATAAGAGGCTTGGAGAGTTCAGTAGGGAAGAGTTCGTTTCGAATTATTCGTTAATAACTATTTATCGATGTCCCACTCCTTTATTATCAGTTTTTATTTAGGTAGAAAGTTGCAAGACCAAGGAGATATAAGAGGTTTTCCATTAATTGCAAGCACCATTTCTAAATTGGCTGTATTTCTTCGACGGGATCCAACTCTCTTTCGAAAAGGTTCGCCTTTTGTATTCCGCCGCGATGTCTGGTACAAAGGACGAAGGAAACAGGAGGAAAAGAGGAAGCTAGAGAAAAAGAAGGACGATTTATATTTGTCGAGCAATCTTCACGGTGTTTCCGTTCTCGATGCCTCGTCATGACTCTGCCTTCGTTTCTTTCACCCTCGTGACTTGTCACTTTCCAGCCAAGTCCTTTTCCGAGTCTAGTCAAGTCGCACCAAGTCATATTCACGTTCACTCATTCCGCACGCTTCTGTCTAAGATGATTATTCTTCCCATTCAGAATCGTCAGTTCCCCTTTTTAGTTCCTTAGCAATACGGTCATTAACATCAACATAGAATATTAAAAATATACATTCAGGTAAATATGTCAAAGTAGACACTGATTAATATATTCATCCCGAAAATTAAAATTCCCTTTCGCTGAAGTAGACTTTAGGATCGTAATAGAAAAAATCCTTAAACTCATACAAGCGACGTGACTTTGAAGTGTTAAGAATGTTCAAAGAGCGTTAAATTCTTCTTTCTGAGATAAAAGGAACAAGAAGTAAAGCAGAGTAGGTTTTAAGTGATGAAAAAGAGAGTATAAGATGGGAAAGAAGAGGATAGGTTCTTCTTGAAAGAAATCTTGATGGATGAAAATACAAATACATCGAATTCCTTGACGTCCAATCGTCTTGAGTCTTGACGGAAAGTTCGTTTGATGCCAGCCAATCCACTGACAGCGATACTCAACCTTCTCTTTTTCTCTTTTTCTCATTCTTTTTTCTTCCTACCCTTATCTTATCTTAAATCCTTTATACTCAGGATATTTGTTTTTATTTACTCAAGCAGATCGTGTAGAAGAAAAATACAACTGCCTTCACTTGACAGTAAATAAGGAAAGAGCATTAACGAAAATAGGGACAAAATTATTTTTATTTTCGAATGCATTAGAAGTAGCTAAGATTAAAATTCGTTGGAACAATTATTTAACGGCCTTCGATATCCACTGGTGGATTATTTAATTGCGATTGAGATAATCGATTATAAATCAACGTACAGCGATCTTCTTTTCGAGTTCTGACGGACTTTTATTTCTCCCTCGCTCAGCTAGATTGAGGTTGGAACCATCCCCGCGAGCACTGAGTATTTGCGCAACTTTTTAAATTTCCGGTCGCGGATTGCCTCCACCTACTCTTGCTCGTGTCGTTTTCTTGTTATCTTTTTTTCGTAGAACAATAACGCAGACGTGGGTGAGCCACGCGAAGGTACCACAATACGATACGAATGTACCACGTATTCGAATCGTCGGTAGTCCGGCTCAATCGAAGCAAAACTAAAGCGAATTTCTTGCCATTTCTTACCCCCAATGGCACGTGACGTAAGGTGAATGCACACCAAATTTCAGCTAGGCTACATCGTTCGATAAATTCAATTTAGCTTCTTTCTATCCCTCTACGATTATTTTTAAAACTTGATCAATGATGACCTTTCTACTAGCAATACAAAAATATTTGAATATTAAATACCTAAAAGCAACTACATAATCCTGATTAATTTTAATGTTGTATAGAATTCTTTGTACTACTTTTTAAATTCAAATTATTCAACTTTAGTAGTGTGAAGTCAGTTTTGTACAAATCTTTCTTCTCTGCTAGTACAGAGGCTCTCCTTTCCCAGACGTTTTCATAGTCAATTTCATACTCTATTTAGTTTCCTCCCTATTAATAATATAACATTCGTTTTTTTTTTAATAGAAGGTATGCTTTCCTCTTTTTAACAGAATATTTATTCTGCTCTTGGGCGACACATCAAAGTAAGAGAAGGAATCGCGAAAAATTATGAAAATAATTTTGTAGGGACGAAAAATACAACATGGGGGTTACCATTATAAGTGTAAGGAAGAAAGAGAAACAGAAAGAGTGGAAAAGGTGGTGGCAGCGACTCTCGCTCACCGGGGGGTTTCACAGTCGTGTACTATGCTAATCCCAGCACGTTATGTTGCGCATAAAACATAAAATTCACTCGCTCACTCTCTCTTTCTTGTTTTCTCGCTCGCTTTTGGCGTTCGCAGTACGAAACGCACAAGAATATTCTCCCTGAAATGCAAATCTTAAAAAGTAGCCACCTCTCTGTGACAATTACCGCTTCAGTGATAACTAAATAATATTCATACACTGTCGTCCTTGTCGTCCACTACTTTGGTGTCTCCCTTCAACACGAAAAAATATGCAACGCTGAAGTGATTCCTTTCTTCTCCTACTGCAGGATCTTCTTTCAGGAGATTACCTGAAGGAAAAGTGAAAACGAAATGAAAGTATCATCCTCCTTTCTTACGTTTATTACTTTTCCCTTCCAGTTTATGAGAAATCTTGTAAAGCAAAAAAATGGAATTAGCCTGAGAAAAAAAGAGTCAAAAGAAAATTGTGCATTTTAGGAATATAAAGCAAAGGTTCTTGTTTTATAAGCAGGATTGAAGTACACCCCGAGGAAATTCTATATGAAATTTTCAAAACCGTTTCCGTGTGAAATAAATTCCGTGGAATTCAAAACTTATTTACCCTGAGTAATAATGTCCTTAGAAATGTAATTAGTATTCCAATTGTGGTACTTAGAGTGTAATTAAGAGGTGTGAAATCAGGGCATTAAAGTTGGGATATAAATATATAACTGTTCGCGTTCACAACGTCGGACAGTTTCGTTTGCTTTGCAAGCAAACTCCCACTCATTCCAGGCTTTTACCTCGTCTACCCGTCTCTGCCCTTCCTTTTGCCAGTCGACCCGTCCTGTTACGGATTAACTTAGAGCAAACTCCGTTTTAAGATAACGCGATTTTTATCGAGGCTTCCATTAGGGACGCACGAGGCTGCACTTAACTGGATGAGCAAGACCTTGCGAAGCTCACATAAATTCTTTCTGAACGGTTTTAAATTGTCTCTCGTACGGGATACGACATTAATGTCTCGCCAAATGAGACTTGACGAGAGTGGCAAAGGTTTTTAAAAAAGACGCTTCACACTTTATGCATATCACAATACTGACATATCATTTCTCATAATTTGTGCATGACGGAGAGACTAAAATTCTCATCTGCAAGTGTAGAGAATTTTGATAGCAAAAAATGTGCTTCTTTACCCACCCCTTTCACCCATGTGGCTAAGTATTTTCACGTACGCATGTTTTTAAAATAAAATCGCGTACGTCTATTCCAGAATTAATTTAATTACAAAGAATATGTGCATGAGCAAGCATAATTACCTAAATGAAATTATAATATCAAAGCAAATTTTTAGCTGCCTTCCACTCTCCTTGTGTTTCAGAGATATTTCGACAAAAATTGCCGAGAAAACAACGCGTTACTAATTAAGATAATTACGTTATTGAATAAATATGACAAACATGTTTGATTTAAAAAAAAAAATTATTTTTTTATTTGTACTCTCTGTATTCTAAAATTATGTAAAATAGATGAAATAATAACAAAGAGACATACATATGTTTCTAAGCTTTATGTAACTTTTTACTTTCACTTTCACGTTCACTTTTTGGTTTTTTTTGGAAAACAAAAAAATGAACGTGAAAGTGAATGTGAGAGTGAAAGTAAAAAGTTACATAATCGTATCCCTGTATTATAAATGTTACTTGATTACATCAAACACAACTATGCTTGCATAGAAACCAGTTTCATGTACAGCAAGTTTCATCTGGTTGTGTTGAGATTTAAATTCTCCAAGTTATGACTACAATCTTAACAATAATATCCAGAGCAGTAAAGTTCAGAGGTTTCCTAGAACTGAGATTCTCGGTGGAATTTACGTGAAAATTAATGATAGCGTACTTTTAGAGAAGAGAGAATCGAATAAGCTTTGCGCTTATCAGCACCTTTCTGGAATAGCATTCGTAATTAATAAGATTCAAGCGAATATCTGTGAAAATAAACGATAGAGCGTACTATCTTATTTACCTCAACTGCACACACTGAAATATGCTGTACATTTGCGTAGTTCGGGTATCATGCGCTATTTGTACATACCTTCCCTTACAATACGTATAACTGGGTGAATTTATCCGAATGCCTACAATTCCCGAGCCACTCGAGCGAAGAGATTACACAAAGTATACATAATTTAATAAATCCTTGGCTCGAAGAAGCGGATAGCTTTTGCAGAGCACATGAAGCCACAAGACAGTTAAGAAGTCTAAACTGGAATTGTGTACATATGCAACTTCGTCTGAGGTTGGCTCGAGATATTGCGAGTGGCTTTATTTCCTTGAAGTAAACCACGAACGATAATTTTCCTGAATCTCATACATTCCCAGGATTCGTTGTACGGACGGTAATACGGGACTCTAACCGGTAGTTAAAGCTTTGCAACTTTTTTTTTTTTTTTTTTTTTTTTTTTTTTTTTTTTGCGAAACTAATATTGCTATGCTTTCAAAGAAGAAGAAGAAATTTAACAAAGGGAGTACATGGAACATTGGAAACGAAAATTGGAATGCCTGGGGCAGTTGCATAAACCTGCGTCTCGAACATAGGTTTATGAAAACTAACCTTTTAGAAGACTTTTCTGTTAACAGATTTTCTCTTAATACCAAAATGATTCGACCTTTGTGCAAGAAATGAGAATGTAAAAAGGTAGCAGTCAAGCGAAAAAGCTTTTGAGAAATTATTTAGCTACTCATTTCATTTTGCTGGCACGCGAAACCTCATCAAGTATCTAAAAACATCTTTTCTTATTCTTAGGAGCTTGTTTCGTTTAAATGACTAATGAAATCTCTCACTCTACATTTCAGAACCTGAAAATTTCAGATTCGCACTATGTGATAAGTACTGAGGCGACAAAGTCGTAATTACTACCACATTAAATTTTCATCTCTTGTTCGAATAATGAACAGACCATATTTTATGCTAAAGGAAGGCACTTAAGTATATGACAGGGCATATTACCTTCCTTTGACACGTTGAGGTTGTTCGTGTTGAATCCTTTGCCAACGCAATAGCATAAACACGCGGCTCGTTATCCGTGCAGTTAGTCGGATTAGAAATACGGTCGGTGCATATCTGAATCTGCATTCGTAAAATCCATAAGTACGGGACGTCACACGACCCGCTACAATATTCGCCTTCCGGTTAGTGTCACGGGCCGACGAATGCCTCGGTAATAACACCGCTGCACTAAAAACGCGGGCCATTATGGTCCTTGATAAATAATTCATAAGCTGTACTCTCCTGTACGATGCGCGTGTAGACGTGCTCTACTCCATTCTTTTCAATTACATTCCTCCTGCTAATTTCCACTCTTTCGGAAACAATCAGTATTTTCAGGCTCGCTGTACCTCAGAAAAAAACTTGACGGATTGCGTAAGAATTTCAGTCACGAAACAAAAGCTTTTTTAGTCCGAATACTCTGAACGTATTATTTCTTGTCAGAGGAGCTCTACATCATTTTTATTTTAAATTTCTGCTTCACATTAGATATTTCATATCTGAGAGCTACATTGCTATGGAAATTGATTCCTTTGATTTATTTTTGTAATAGGACATGGAATCTAGTGTGGATTAGTCACTATCTTATTAAAAAATTTACAGTTTTGGTCTAGAATTTTTTAGTTGAGGAATTAAGGTAATCGGTAGAATGGTTGGCCACCCATTAATTTTATTGGAGAAATTTAATGTTTTTTCCAAAGAATTTAACAATATTTTAATCTTCATAAAATTCATTATCGTTCTGTGTACTTTTGATTTTTTTTCGATACCTATACTACTTTTTTTTACAAATTGTTAAACTGGAAAAAATTCTTAAGTGGACAATCTTTGTACAGAGTACCCTATATATGTATTTTAATCTTTTGAAATTACAAAGTATCATTAAGTTTATGATGAGATAGACACATTAGAAGATGCACATGCAAATATCTTTGTCTGTTACGTTTGAAGCTTTGTCACATTTGCATAAAATGGTCGTTAAAGCGCATATTACTTCTTACATTTAGGAAGAAAGGTAGAGTTTTTTAATGTGTTATTTAGCGTGAGTGTCAAGTAGAGTAAGGGTATTTACGAACGTGACATGCGCGGAGGCCACTCTCGTTATTAGTCTCCCTCGTGGACAGGGATGAAAGTAGCGTTAGCTTCCGGCTTTGGCAGAAAGCAAAGCAAAGCCCGTGGCATGTCAGACTTGAAATGGATTACCGATCCTGCTGGATCTGCGCGTGTTGCGAATTTTCAACCAATATCTAGCTTCCAAATGTTCAGGTTCCATTGAAAAGTCCTAGCTAAATTAACTATTTATTTATTTATATAGAGCAGCTCACATCTTCATCAAAGAAAAACATTCCTTGTTCTAATCCGGCTAGAGTGCTAAAATTAAGCTCATGAAACTGGAAAAAAGAAGATAAATTCTTTTAAAATTAAAATTGAGTTTCTAAAAACTTTTTGAAAAAATATTTAATACTTTTAATGAGTAATTTAAAGTTTTTTGACTAACATAATTGTTATGTAGAGATATTCAAAGAGAGAATGTTAAGAGGGGAGATAGGGTTATTGAGTTCTCATAACTATGATTTTTGCTTGTCGCCTGATTTTATCTGCTTTTCTGGAGAAACTCAGTCATACAATTCACTTATAGATTCATTAATTAATGCTGGCTTCGCGGGAAGTGATATGATGGCCGACAGATGTGTAATGGATGTCTAAAAGTCGTAAAAATATCACCCTGATAATTCAAATGTGTGAAAACTTTTTCCATTCCCTTAATGAAATGTAAAACAGTACGAGAATATTGATTTAAAAAATTTCGAGTGTATATTTTCAAAGTGAAATTAGAGAGTTCTGATATTTTTATACCTGATGATAAAGCAAATTCTATGTATTTCTGTTCATTTATGTGGATTTTATCATTTTTTATAGTTTCAATGTGATATTTCAAAGGTTTAATATGTATCATTTTCTTAAATTTTATTCTTTTTGAAAGTATTCAACTCAATTTGTAGCGATATTTAATTTTAAAAAAGTAGAGAACAAAAAATTTCAAGTCAATTTCTGTACTGAATTTTTTTTCGAGAATTACTTATGGAAACTGTGAGTAATATCTGAAAGTCTAAAGAGGTTTATTGTGGTTGATATTTTAGAGTTCGTAGTAAAATTGATTCGAAAGTGAAAAAATCATAAAAGTTGGAACACATTTTTAATCTGAAGATTAATAGAAATGGGTAAAGGTGTGACCAGAGAAAATGATACTTACTTGAAACACTTTTAAATTTAAATTCAAGAGATGATTCCTGAGTTGTAGTTCCACTCTCTGGAGAAGTATGACATCAACTTGAAACTTGCAAACTTATCAGTGGGGAATTTAGCTTTTGAATTATTTATTAACAAGTAATGTTTGAAACTCTTATAATTCATTTTCTAGATGCTCTACTTCGTTGCTTGACCTAAGACGAATTTTAAATTATATTGGTTAAAAAAAACAAAGGACCCCACAGAGACAATAGTTGACTTGGAATTTTTTAGAAAAAAAATGTTTAGAACGACCAAAATAATTCAACAAGCTTCAGATCTTTAATCACTTGTCACTTTAATCATAAAAAATTGGAAAAATAGGAAACTGGTTGATAGTTGAAAAGGCATATGTAATTTTTGATTCTATATTCCTGAATAGACAGAATTATTGAATTCTAAATCCTTCTATCATTTGGCAAAACGTCTTCCGGTGTTAATTGTTGAGGAAGTTAGAATTAGAACCGGACGCATATTTGGCAACGCAGCATCCCCACGTGGTTAAGCAGGATGTGAGTATTAACGCCGTATATTCGAAGTGGATCTTAGGTGGGTTCCTGGGGTGAAGTGCTTAACTAACCTTCCCCTAATTAGGTTTGTATGAAATCGTACACCACGGGATGGGTATATAGTTAAACTAGCTTGAGTCCTGAATAACACTTAAAGCTGAGGGGGTAACTGCAGCTGCTGCTTTAGACTGCTCGACGGTTAACTAGTAGTTTGTTTTTTTAAAACTAAAATAAGCTCAAAAGTACCCGTGTCAAAAACACCTTCCATTAAAAAATATTCTATTAAAAATCATATATTCCAAAAATTTAATGCCCGCTGGTAAATTGGGAAGTTAAATTTCCGATTAGATCGAAATGCAACTGTTTTGTTCGGATATAAATTCCAGACAGATTTGTAAAATTTCAGATTGGTTCGGAATGAATTTCAATCATGTTTTCCGCATTTTACATGTGTTTTAAAATAGATGGAAAAATTTTTGGGAAGTGAGTTCCATCCATGAAATTTTAATTGAAGAAAATTCGATATTCTAATTGTTGTTTAACAAATAAATGCAATATGATCAGTCTGTTGAAAAAGCAACTTTAAATTTATTTTCACTGCTTTTATTGTTTTTAACAGAACGATTAAATCTTGCATTAATATTCCTGGTTTGAGCTGCCTTTTGCATGAATCACGAAAATTTAATTTTACTTTTAACCTCATTAAAACTTGACCAGTCTGGAACGATCAAAGTTTTCTATCTGCAGAACAAGAGCAAAGAGATATTCCGCAACAGAGGAGCCGTTAAATCTCCTTACCGAGGATTAGACGTAGCGTACTGTCTTGGCTGATACCTGATAATTAATAATTAAGGACAAACTTTGCGAATCTCGATTCTGGCTGCTGCTCTACATACTCAAGTAACCGAGGGAGACCGCGAAACTTGGGTACGTGCTGGTGTAAAAATTCAGAGGTCACGTAGCGGGCGACCTGTGTTGAGTTGCGCACGGGTAAGCGGTGAATCAAAATTACGTTCCAGTAAAAAAAATAGAGATACAAAATTATTGTGTGTGGTTTATCTCTATCGGATTGAGTCAATCATTGGGCAACAAATGAAACTTTATTAATTCAAACCACCTTCTGTCAATTTATAGCTACTTGTATACTAGAGATAAAAATTCAAACTGAAAAAAAACAAGTAAATTCTGTATTTTATTTTTAGGGTATATATGGGTATGTGAGGATACGTTTGATTAAACTTAAGTATCTCTTTTCCTCTTCTCCTTAACTCAAACCGGTTACAATCTCGCCCGGGGGAGAAGCATGAGAAGAGCTTGTTCTGTGGGGTACGGCGCTGATAATATATTTATTAAAAACTTGGCTGGTTTGAGTCAACTTCCAAGATCATTTTCCAGTATCGCTGGTCCGGACGTTGGTAGATATCTGAAAACCCTCGAACGGTTATTACAACGAGAACCGATCAAGTGTGTTGGTTTTTACGCATCCGGTAAAGCTCGTAAATAGAAGAACAGCGATCAAATAAAAAACGTGCACGGGAAACAATCTACCACAAATTGAATGTTGATGCACTTGAGCACAGCATTTTCCTGCAAACAATTGCAACGGAAACTCTTTCATACCTTTTTATTACATAGCCTTTTTTATTCAATTTTTATCTTTCTTGTGGTTTCATGATTTACTCAAGAGTCAAAACTTTAATGGTTTTAATTAATTAAATTATTTAATCATTACTTAATTATTAACATTAAATCATTTATGAAACCTCCCTTCTTAGTTCGAGCGTATCTTTATCAAAAGTTGCTACATTATAGGATCATAATTAATTATTACCCAAAAATTTGATAATCAGGCTTTCGGTTGAGCGCAAGCAAGCTCTCAGAGACGGAAGTCCATCCGGTACCAAGAATTGCTTCGCATATTGGGAAGAAATATTGAGGGGGGGGGGGG
>UCOK01006798.1:29118-64139 GCA_900474325.1 Synergus umbraculus
GGGGGGGGGGGGGGGGGGGGGGCAGGAAGAAAATTTTGAGAAAATTCCGAAACGGGATTATGACCTAAATAATGAGAGGCTCTGCTCCACGAAAGCTTGCGACAAAGTAAAAGGGGTTTGAAGGGGATAGTGCGGTCGGGGATGGAAGAAGAGGAGTCGGCTCGAATCGAGGGTGAGGAGAGAGGTTTCGCGGGTGCTTTAGTTGGCTCCGCCTCTCGCCAATCGTAGAACCCCAGGCTTCGTTTGTCTTCTGCCCAGTCGACCAATATCATACTCTTCTGGCCGCGCAGCCTCCAAGGTGGACCAATCCTGTAACCCAGAAAAAGCGGCTGTTACAGTATCCACAAAACCTCCGCATGTTTTGGCACGTTCAACGATAAGCATGACTTGCAGTGCACGGCCGCGTGTTGAACGGCCTGCATGCGTTCTCCAGGGACCTCCTTCGGAGAACTAGAATTAGTATTGCCCGATTGACTTTCGAGCAGTAAAAATTCAATTTATTTGGTATCGGGGATTCATAATTGAAATCGATTTATCCTCTGTTCTCAATAAATCCAATTTTAAAGCTCATTAAATGATGAAAAGAGATCATGTATAAAAAATGAGCATCAAATCGGACGATTAGGTTCATATTTGGATCATAAAAGTATCATCTAGCTGCAGTTGTTTTAAAATGCATGACTGTAATTTATATTACTGCTTTACTGTCTAGATTTAGTCTATGACATCCGTTTTCGAAGAAGTAAACCAGTTTAAAGAAATTTTGATCGAGTGTCAAAAGAAGCAGACATCAGCGGGTAAAGCTTGTCTCAGCATTTTCCGAGTAAACCCCTCACGTAGGAAGGATCGATACATACACCCTGGATACGTTAGTAATAATACATGTGACACTCATAATTCTGACCTCTTGCTCTATGGTCGACTATGCACAATTTATATCCAGGAATTTCTTGTAAAATAACAGAAAATTATCAGAACACACTTTTTCTTCTGATGATGTGGATGTACCTTGGTATAAAATATAATATAAATCGGATTTTCTTAATAATAGAGAACTAATATCATTTTTATTGTTCTTATTATAAATTGCTTTTTATTTCACTACAAAGTAACAATCGAATTTAATGGATTTTCCTCTCGGTTTTTATTTACAATACGAGTTCGTTTACATATGTAAAAGAATTTGACTGAAATTTTCAAATCACAGTCCCATGAAATATTTTTTTACCAACCATGTGAATTTGTAGTTAATCTAAAATTTTTATTTCGTTTGAAATGAAGTTTGGGAATTCTGAACAAATTTTTCAGCAACAGTTACTCTTTTGTAGAATAACTTGAAAATATTACATCCTTTTTACATTAAAATGGTTTACGAGAGTTTGAAAATACATTGTTTTACAGTTATATAATTTTACGAGCGATTTTTTCAATGAAAATTCCACATGCGTTTAATGTAACCAGGCACGTAGTAAAATTATATCGAGCACTACTTCCTGAGATGAATTTTATACGTCGTGTACTATACGACACCATTGGGAATCAACCGTGAATCGTTGCTGGTAACATGACCATTAACACGTCACTTTTGACACGTTCGCACCTGACATTCTGCTTACTTTTTTCTTTATCCCAGAATAAAAATGTCAATATTATGTTGAAATTTGTATACGATCATCAGAAGTAGAAAAATTACGCGCGCGCGTAAAATAAAAAGTAAACAAAATAACAAACCCTAGTTTAGCAGATTTGAGTGTATCGAGATTTATATTTAGTATTCCCATATCCTTTAAAATAAATTATGGCTCAATTTAATTAAAATTGATATAGAAAAGAAGGGAACGAATTGTATAAAAATGGATATTTAAAACGAAATGTCGTTCTTTCTACTTAAATTGAAACACTAAGCCATCAAAATTGATGAGAAGCGATATTTCATGATGCTCGATATACAGACTGAACGAAGATAATCCGCGTTTTCGCGATCGTGCTTTGATCAATAAATAATACTAATAACAGTTCACGACTCATAAAACTAGATTTTTCAAAAGTACATTGTAAATTTCAAAACAAGACTACTCGAATTTCATATGAGACTATGAAGTATTGATGAAACTTCACATGGGATTCATAAACTGTGAAATATTATTTATCATGGAAAATACATCATGATGAATACACTATTTTAGGTTGAATTTACATATTGCAACATGATACGATTTATGATGACATTTTGATCTTTGCTTGCATTAAAAAATGGTTTAAAAATAACGATAGCTGGTTCTTCTGATCGTAATCGACAAGCGACAAGCTCCCTAATTACCAGAGAGAGAAAAGGAAGAAAAGAGATATATAAATGAAAGGAAAACAGGGAAGCAGACAGCCCTCAGGGAAACATGTTCCTTTCCTTCCCTTTTGCGTTCCTTCTGGTTTTGTGACAAAAGCTAGTATCTTAGAAAGCTGAGCACCAACGAAACTCTATCTTCTGAGAGAAATTCAAGGGCATAAGAAAGTGGAATTGGAAGAAGTGAGAAAGACATATTAAAATAAAGACACGAGATTGAGGAGCTATGTTAAAACGTCGTAAAGTGACGGAAGCGACTGAAAGAAGGCGTATGAGTGAGAGCGATACGGGCAAACTAGTGTATTTTTATCATTTAATTCTGCATTTCAAGGAGGAACATTAAGGGTGGTGGAGGAAAAGGGAACGCTTTTCCTCCGAGGTCAAATTCAGAGGAAGCTGATCTTGCCTTATGGGACGATATCATCCACCTTCGCCTTCTTCTTTTAGTTACGAAGGGACTCGAGGGATCTAAGATAGACTTCTTTTGTTTCCAGAACAAAGATTCCGCCTTCTCTCATCTACCTAGTTCTCATTTGCAAATCTGCACGCCATTCGATTCACCTTTTACATGCATAATGCAGTCTCATGCCTTTCCTTTTTATTTTTATATGTTAGTTCTCCTGTAATATCTCGAATTCAATTTTACATATTAATCTCTTCATTATAAAATCTGCCACCTCAGGATTTTTGGCTGGCTAACCCCTGACTTTTACTACTGAATCTCAACTGGCTGATCATATATTTACTTGTATTGTTGACAACCTCGTCCCCATTCAATAAAACTACACGATAAAACCCTATACGATAAAAAGACACCACCGCCACTGTTTAATAATTTTTGACTGACTAAAAATGGACATTTACTACTGAATATATAATGTCTGAACGTACGTTTACCTGGGCTACTAAACGCCTCTAGCTACCTTTCCATCAATCATTCTGTACGATAAAAATACACCATCGCAACTGTTTCATGATTTTTGACTGACCATACATTGAGCTTTACTACTGAAATTTGCTCTTTTCGTCATTCTTTCTATTGTATTGTAGAACAATATCACTACCAGCCTTTCAGGGAGTTTTTCACATTAAACATAGCCTTTTTCTTCCATACTGGCTGATCGTACATTGACTTGTACTACTGAAAAAATTCCAAATGTGAATAAAATTTAATAGATAGTGTACAGAGATAAATTTTTAAGTAATACTGGGTTTATTATAAACATATTTATCATATTCCAAGTTGGAAGACAAAGATGTAGTTCATCAGAATGTTCTGAAGTAAAAGCATCTCCTAAATTATTTATTAGCTTCTCTAAAAGGCACTTGCTATCACTTTCCTTAGATAATAGTATGCACTTAGACTCTATACTTATCCTAAAACAAAATTATTTCACCAAACATGGAAAAAAAGCTTCAAAATGGGATGCTTTATGTCTCTTGAATAAAGTATAAAACATAACATGTCTGGAAGGATACGGAGACTAACAAGGTTCCATGGCCTGAGTGTCTCATAAATCACAAATTGGCTCAGACGTACGACTAATACTTTCGTTAACAGATTCGTGAAACGGGCAGCTTTAGTGCCTTTTCGTCATAGTGAATCTCTCTCGAAGTTTTCGTGGCCGTTATCTCTAGTCGTTGACGTTCCACGACGTCGATCTGAAACTTTGATGAAAAATACGCGGCAGAGACAAAGTCGTAACGAAAGGTAAACGTAGATGCAAGGACAGAAAACGGGAAGTCGGGAGAATTTAGGTGATCCACTATACGAAAGAATCTGCCTTTTGGTGAATCACAAGATTGACGTGAATATCCTCTCGCTGCTCAATAAAACACGCGAAACAAAAAGCCATCGTAAAACATCGGTTTAAAGTTTCATGCGAGTCAGCCCAGATGCTTCCCTGTGCTTCATCTCCTGCTCACCCACCACCAGAGCTTTGCTCAACTCCAACCTAACCATCCATCCTTCCATTCTCTTTCAGATGCCCTGTGGACTTTACCATGGAAATTTTTCCTACGTAGGATGCCTTGCTCCTGCATCGTGGCTCCTGACGCTGCGCTCTCTTGCCACTTTGTGTTCGTAACACGTCATACATAAAGGGCCGACATTAAAAGCGAATCTACTGAATTGCTAAAACGATAAGTGCCGAGACAAAAATGTGTAGGTACCTACTTGCTTTCAAGAAAAATTGATGTGTTTTTACATACCAAATTCATCATCATTTATTTCCCGATCCTCATTAAATTTTTGCCTTTACTGTTTTTAATCTTTTAATCTTTTAATCTTTTAATCTTCGAAAATCTGACTAGGTTTATTTCCTTTTTGTCCAAACATTTTTTCTCCTCTTTATCGAAAAGAACTCACTGCCTGCTTTTTTCGTACTGATATCAACAGAATAACAGACGACGCAGTGAATTTAGTAGTAGTGAATTTTTAACGAAAAATCAATAGGGATTTTAACATTTATTTTTTCTGTGGCGTAAAGACGATGAAATCTTGCGAAATGACAGCTATCATATAAGTGGGCCAGCATCTTATATATGTGAAGAAGATCACTTAGTGTGTCAGTCGAGGTGAACACATGTATGAACACATTTATCCTTGCGCTTAAGGTAACGATAGATACATATGTGTATTCGTACTTTAGGAATAGGAAAAGTGTGTAGTGTGCACATTCACAGGCGAGCCGGTGAATGTGCATAAGGTACTTACTGTAGGATGTCAAAGCAGCCCCCTAGGGATAGACCGAGACCTCTTTCCCGGACTCTTTCTGCCGCCCTCTCAACCACCAACATGGCTCAGTCTATTTAATTCTCCAGCTTTGACTCCACTTCACCCCTCTTAGCCCTTAGTATCTGCTTTCATGTTTTTCATTTGGTGCTTCTATCTCTATGCAATATTCTCTATACAATATACTAAACAGTTTACAATATTGTAAACTTTGTCATTGTAATTTACAGTAATGTGTCATTTCATAATTAATGAAAAGCATAACCGTACTTTGGTAGTAGTATGAATCAATGTTTAATCAGAAAGTGTTTCAGTAGTAAAATTCCATGTTTAGTCAGCCTTCCAACAAGGTATCTAAATAATTACATAACTCCACTGGTCTTTAGTTTCTCTTTTGATACTCTTTCAATTAAATAGTCGAGTTTCCTTTCTTAATATGCTGAGCCTTTCTTTTTTGAATCCGGTTAAACGAGACTGAAACCTCTGTGCTTCGACTAAAAGCTAGCAGGTACCATTCTCCTTGTCCGGCAGAGAAGCTTTCGAGTCAAACGACGAATTCTTCCTGTCGATATTTAAATTCCACACGAGGCTAGTACGTCTATCTGTTTTTCGCGTTCTTTGATCTTTGCCTTGTAATTACATTCTTTCGGTTTCAAGAAGTACGTGGGTTGTCGCTCAACGCCTTAAAGCCCTGAGAAGCCGAAAATTTCACTTCTATTCTCACTCTCCTTTCTGCATTGCTCTACCATGGGCATCTATTACAAACATCTTTTGGACGAACGACATTTCAATTACGATTTTCTTGCTCCAGGGCACGCGACTTCGGGTTCTTTGCGAAAAATTGTACGTGAGCACTGAGCATACAACTTTAGTAGTGTAATCAGATCTACGGAAGGAAAGGGAATTAAGAGATTTAAGAGAAGAGAAGAGAAGGGAAAAACTTTTAAATTGAATTTGAAAAATCATAACTTTGACAAAATAAATTGCTTTGTACTATCGTGTATGTGCGAGTTAATAAGAACAATGTTCATCTTTGTCGAGATTGCGAATAGTAACAAAAAATAAAAGAAATTTAAAAAGTGATGACTTATAGTTCAATAGAGAATTGGTTCAGATGTGTTCCAGGTACCTGATGTGGTATTAACGTGTGCAATAGTCCCATTACTCAAGACGTTGTTCTAGGAACACATATAATTGGAACATATGTGCGTGCCCTCAAGGGTAATAACATATGTCAAGCATGGCAATAAGCACCACCGCCAGATGGTGCAGGAAGCTTTATCCTACTATGTACAATTTCTTGCCATCTATCGTTCTTCCTTATATTGCCTCCCAAAGACGTTAAGCACATTTTATTTTATATGAGTAGCAGATTCTGTCTGGAGTGTTTATTAATGCTGACGATACAATATATCTATGCAGGTTTCTAAAGTGCGCTACTTAATTAAATTAATTGTGGCCCCGGATCATAAAATCGGTTATAATACCTTGAGAAATAATTAAATTTGATTTTCACTATTGGAAAAAATAGGTTTTAGCAAATTGAGAAATTTCTTAATTTTCTTTAAAAATTATAAAACCAGAGCTATAATTTAGTCATGTATCTGTATGATTTCCAGCATTTATTCTCGTACTATTGATCGTCACATACTATTAGCTTTGGAATGTTATTTTAGACTCAAGGTCACAATTGCAACCACATCCCGCGCGACAGAATTAATTATTATTCAAGGAAGGCGAGGAGAATGCCGATGTAGAAGAAAAGCATAAACTTCGTGACGAAGCACCGTTACTTTATGGGGCTTATGGAAAATAATTGTGCTACTCTGACAGCAGAGCGGTAAGATCGCTTTTATCGTTCATATATTTCGCACGATTATAATCCCGGTTATATTCTATTAATTTTTTGCGCGCGATCGTTAATATCTCGTAAATTATTGTAGCGTCCACTTTCATCCACCGGCATTTGCCCGGCACCATAATCAAGTTTTATGCCCATGCTGACCCTCTAAAAATTCGCCCTTTTACAATTTATTAAAAAAAATTAATTGTATCGAATATGTTATATCTAGACGTGTGTTATAGATATTCGAAATTTTGAGCAAACTAAATTTAAAATCATTGTCAATAAATAACAGTTGTTCTTACTCTCCAATTCATGCATTACAATTGCTGGTTCGACCCTACATCTTTTCGATATAAATTTTAGAAAAGGTAATATATTGAACTGAAAAGCTAAGATTAATTGCTACTTTACAATGCAGACTAACTGCCAGTTTTAATTTTTAAAATATGATACCTTAGATAACGATTCTACTGATATAGAAAGGATGGGTTTCTGCAATAAGCCTCTCTGAACTTTTGAAAGGTTTCTTGAGCTTTTTATGACTCCCAAGTGAACCACTTAGAGGTCTGTCGCCAAAATTTCTCTGGCTCACAAGAGAGATCGTGGTCGTGTCTTAAATAATAAAAGTCATGCCTCGTAAAACGAGTTCCTTTATTGTTAGACTGGATCTAGTCTACTGATGCTGCAATTTTTCAATCAAAATTAATATTCATCAAAATATTGCGCATTAGACTAATTGTGAAAGAAAAATAGAAAAGAATTGCTTCTATATTTGGAATATTGTTTTAATTGTCGGAATTTCAGAGTAACATTGTCAGTAGTCGCGAATGGGAAACGTGGAACAGTTTGCTCATAGTTAAAGTCCAGACAAGTCGGTGTCGAGCAGATAGGATGGGTTGACATTCCTGATGGGAAGCACGTGTACTTGGCTGAGCGAGAAGCTTGTACATCGTGTTTGGGCCAGAGTCCTTGTACCTTGGTTCTTAGGTACGTACGTACCTAAACCTCTCCAGGAATGTTTCCTTGAAGTGGCTGCTTGTCTCGCCAAACATTCTAAACGCGCAGCTCGACCTGTTCTCCTTTCGACGCGTCCATCACGTTCCTATATAAACCTAACCGACCAATAACCCTGTCCTTGCTAAAACTTTCATCTCTCATGAAACTTTCATTTGAAACCCTAAACACTTCCACACAACCTAGCCACAAATTCACACAGAATATTTATTCGAGAAATATCTTACACAAAAACAAATTCTGGTTAGAATTACGAGAATTCTATTTATTTTAACTATTTCTAAAATAAAACGAATAATATAATCAATTTTCACCAAATATTTCAGGCTTAAAATTGATATATCTTAGACACATTTAAAACAAGTCTTGTGACAATGAAAATTTAATTCTCTCATGTCAAACTAAAAGGACTGGATTTCAGAAATGAAAATTCTCTAGCAAGCCTGATAAAGTGGAACTTTCTCACCATAAAGTGTGCTTCTCAATTTTCCAGACGTATTCAATAAAACAGACTTGAATTTGAAACATTGCTTGTGCGAATCGATAGAGAATGAACAGAGGGTAAATATCAGTTTAGATTTGCGAGAGGAAGTGACACGAAAGCTGTTATGCTTCATCTCCTATTCTCTGGGAGTGAAACGACTTTTCTTGAGAGTGTCGCATCGGAGTCTTGTGTGATAAATAGATTCCCAAGGTGCAATCCGAAGGGACAAACGCATCCACTACGAGTCTGACAATGAGAGAAAGAGAGAGAAATTCAAAAGGGATGATGTCATGAGGAGGTGAGAAAAGGAAAGCGAAGTACAGAGTACACAGCGTTGGTAATACATAATAAGATACGAGCGGAGAGCATGCAGCATAATCATATATCATAGGTTAGTGCGGTACGACGGAGTATTCCTTCGTATATGAGGAAACATTCACCAACACTAGTCGCAAAAGCCGAGCAACCGACATCCGCAGGACTACGAACGCTCTGAATCTACCACTACTACTATCGTCATTCGCACCCCTCCTTTTATAAGCAAGCGAGCTCTTATACATTTCTATGTATGTACAAATGTGTTTTTGTATACGTATGAATGTGTGTGAGTATCTTTTGGTGAATATACCCTGTTTTTGTGTGAGGGCACATTTGAAACAAACGTTCGTGTGCACAAGGGATTTCACGGTGTTTCGCTAACTTTTGTAGCTTGCAAAGACGCTGGGCAACAGAAAGTTTGTGCTAGCGGATCCCCGGGTAAACGTTTTGGTCAATGAATAAATAGAAAACGAGAGACGAAACTTGGTACCATCCACGCCATTAATGCTCAACGCTTACTCTGTCCCTGAGCAACCGAGCATCCAGGTGTACTAACACTGACAAAATTATTTCATCCACGATCTGCCTTCATTTTGACAAATTGTTTCATAAGCTTTCATATTCCATTGATTATAATTCTCAGTTCATTACTACTAATTTTCGCTCTGCTAAAATAAAAAAATATATGATATCTAATATCTGATAGTAAAAAAAGTGATAAATCACCGGTATAATGATAGTAACAGCGCAATAAATGTTGGAAAGAAATTTGTCGGGCCGCTAAAATCAGAAATTATTACGCCTAAGCGGGAAATAAGTCTCTGTAAGTGTTTACGACAGTATTTTCGTGAATTACGAGCAGGTAGTTTGCCGGTCGAGAATCCAAACGGCATCGCTACCATTTAATGGCAGCATGTGGTCAAAAAATAAAGATGAACCGCCCAGGAGGAAAACTTATCGCGAAACGACCGAAGACTGGATCAGAGGAGGAAGAGTCGTGTAACCTCTGCTTTTCCTTGAAGAAGCAGGAAAAAGTCCAAAACGGCCTTATGCCATTAAATGTACTTACATGAGATACTAGCCTCTGGTCGGTCGAGCGAGTATCAATCAAGATAATAGGACAATAAATATCTACTGGGTAGACAGTCGGCTGAGGTCAAAAGTGCAGCAGCCTGCAATTTCTGCCCGATTTCACGCTCACGGTTACAAACCTGAGTTATAACTCACGCATTACGTCCAAATGTAGTCAGCTAGCTTATAGAGACATCCAAGCCTTACAGTAACTCTTTATTATAAACCAAAAAAAGCGCCATTTTTAATTTTTTTAATTTATCATTTTATTAACCAGAAAATTTGTGATTAACATAACTAGAAATTTTTTAAATAGATGCATCTAGTAACTTTAGCCAGAAATTTTGTTTTGAGTCTATACTATTAATGCATGAAAAAGTGGATGGAAAATGCGATGACCTGGTAAAACTTAAGACTTTAATAAATAAAAATGTCTTTGGTAGTATAGCTTGAGGCGTCTGCGTATTAACTGTAAAAAAATTTTAAAAGTACAATAAATAAACTAGTTTTGCTTGTGCATAAGGTATAAAGCCACGGACGGTTTTGGCCTTACCAGACAACTGGGTAGAGCTCGAGCTAACTATTAAAAGTTGCAAATTGCTGCAGACACGCTGCGGGCCCTGCACCCGGTTGCGTCTTGGGCATTTGTCCTGTACCCAACTTACTCACTTACTTACCCATTTACTTAGTTTCTTACTCGTTCGCCTATACTAGAGCACTTTCCTGCTTATTGCCTTATTCTTTAGTCAACTACCTTTTCGCGCCACACACTTTTCATTTTTTCTTTCTTCTTTTCTGTCCTCTTTTCGCGCACCTGCTCGTAGTCCGGAAAACTTTATTGTCCTCCTTCTTCAACTATAGTCTTAACGTAAATGGTAATACTTTACAAGAGTCGCTTTCTAAATTAGTAATGCATTTCATTATCCAACTCTAGCAAAGAACCACATTTTAAAATGCTGGCGAGAAAGGTTGTTACTTTTTAAAAAAAGTTTTATTTATAAATATTTTATCGCAAGGAATATTCAGAAAATATAGAGTAAAAGATGTCATCACTGACATCTGGAAATATTTGAACTGTAGAACGAATGGTAATATAATTTAATCTCATCATGCGCAGTTTTAATTTGAATGATCAGAGGTCATGTTTTTCGCAAACAATCTTGTCAAACATTGACAAGTATTTCTTGATAGATTATAATTACCTTTCAATTTCAATGAAATCCACTGCATTAACGAGACTGAATATTGTTGATTGAAGCTGATATCGTGTAATGAGGCTTAGCTTAGCAAATGTCGAAATCAATTCCAGAAAAGCTCGAAACGTGTAATGTAAAGCCGATTGTGCTATATCAGTCAACCTCAAACCCTTACGCGCGTTATCATGTTCCAACGCGTAGCACATGTTTTGGTATCATGAATTATAATTCGGCTGAAATTATTATTATCTTGTTATTCCAATACTCATGGTCACCTGTGGTCTGTTCACTTTGATGAGAATTAGTATATGTAGTGCTATATTTAAGTACAGACATGGGAATCGAAATTTGATATTTCAAGAGATGCACTACCATACATTATTATGTTTGCCCCCCGGCTTTACTGAAATATTCATTACTATAAATACTCTATGTATGTACTCTCAGAGGTTTTACTTTTTTTAAAAAGGTCTTTTTTTTTTAATTTTCCTGTCACTCATTTGGAATAATAATTTAATTATTATTAATCGCTTCTCTATTTTTAGTTCATTAGTCTGCAATATTGATGGAATAATAACACCACGCTTAAAAAAAGTATCCCTAACTAGGTATAGGTATGATTTAGTGTCTAGATAAGGACATTTTTTTTGTGGCGATATGTAATTAATATCAGAGCCTTCCTGATTTCATCAAAGTGAACTGATGTTCATAAAAGAGATTTATTTTCCATCAAGGAGCATTCAATTACAAAATTCGCGGTCAATTGGGTTTACAAATACATACATGCATCCTTAGAAATAACTAGATTGCTTCGATACCCTTGATATACGTCGCCAGACTTGATTAAATTTATGTAAACATCAAGTCCAAGATACAGCGTCCTCGCTTTATTTATTTAGCTATGATTTACTTGGAATAAAATAACAGCGACCAATTACTGCTTCTCTCAAAGAAAATACCCTTACAAACATTTGTGCATAAGACAGTAAACATTTCATTCAATATTAATACAAAAATATATCTGGAGATATAGTTTTCATTAATATTATTAATGTCACGTACTTGGTACTTTGTTTTAATTCTTCCAATATCATACCCATAAAATAAAAAACAAAACAGAAAAGTTGAATATAAAAATGGAAGGTTCTTGATCAGAATTGAGATTATATACACCATTGACATTTTTTTAAGTAGTGCAAAATCCATGTAATACTTGGCTTATTACTTAGTTCTTGCATTATCAGTAGGAAATACACGAGACTGCACTATGGTTACACGCAGACCACGAGTTTGTGGAGAATATCGATGCAGTGTATAGCTAGATTGAGAAAATGAAAAGTAACGATTCAATATCTGCGTCAACAGTTGCGTGTTCCGAATTAACGTTTTCTATATAAGGGTGTCATCCGCACCGCTGACACCATTTTTCCATTAACCAACACTGAGCTCAACACTCTCCTCGCCTCCTCTTCACCAAACTGCTTCGTGCTCTCGCGACGACATAGAGAAGGTTTTTATATCCATGAACAGTTCGTCCCATTATTTTCCCAATTTCATTGCTCTTCAAACCTTTACGAAAATTGACGCCAAAAGTACTCACATGTGTACATTTATAATGGACCATATCACTCAAACTGCCATTACTGGTCTACATGAATATATTTTTCATTCTTTTCTATTTTTCATTGAACTGTTATTTATTTCACAGTGGCTCGAAAAATTTTCTGAATCAAAATCTATTTCATCTGCACTCTAGTGCAGATGAAAATAGTTCTGTCATTAGTTGGGAAAATTGAAAGCCTACGATTTTTTGTATTTGATGATTATTATTATTAGAAATGTTTCGACTCAAAACTATGCATAATACATGAACAATGTCTTACATATTAAACAAGAAATTTCAGTGTCAGACAATGAAAATTGAATAGCCTAGGAGAGTACGATCCGGAAGTTTATCTCGTCTCCGGTAGCAAGATGCACTTTAGGTATATCTCCATCTTTTCAAGGCATAAGCAGTTCCATCTAAATGGCCCTCATTATCTATAGAGTATCTCCGACATCAAGGTCTACATTGAAATATACAAATAAGTTTATTTATAGTATTTGTTAAAGCTCTTGAAATTGAAGGTCCAATTTCCGAAAAGATTTTCTCTGCGGAGTGCTTTTTGGTTCTATTCTTTTTAAAGTAGGAAAGGAGAAAAAACTATCTCTTTGAAAGATTCTAGTTTCTTATCTTTTAATGTTAAGTAAAGACTACAAAAGCAATAAATGCGTACCGAAATGAGGTGAACCCTGAGGCAAAGAGTTGTTGAGTCTTTTCTTAAGCGCCTTATATGCAGTCGATCGACTTCCGCCCGTCAAACTCCCGACCTCTCCGAGTCGAAGGGGAGACTGAGGCTGAGATAAGGTTCTTATTTTTCTTTCCTCTGTATGTGTATGTTTGTGTTACAAGATGTTTGCGCTTCCTGACCACTAGTAGCTTCTACAACTAAACCAAACCCTCTTCACGTTTGTTTCAGGAGATGAAAGTCAACTGGGCGACGTCGCCGGGTAACCAACCGAAACAGGACACAAGCAGTGAGTAGAAATTTACGATTCTCCTAGAATTCTTCCCCTACATAGGCTTAGATTTAGTCGAATGAAAAGGCGTTGTTACTTTACCCAAAAAGAATAAGAAATTATTTATTTCAATGAGGCAATACAGAAAACCCAAACATTTATCAACAATTTCTAGTCTCTCGCTAGAAATTAATTCCCACACAAAAAGAAATGCCTTCGTAAAATCAAGGAATCCTAACAAATCTTGGAAAAACAGAGAATTGGGTAAGAAATAAAGAAACCTTGCGTGTGTTATATTTTCCGGTTCTCGGAAGTAGAAACGATTTAGCGAGCCCATAATTTGCTGAAGATGTTCCCGCTTCCGTGTATAGAGGCTGCCCGATGCAGAGATAGTTGGGCATTAAACGTACGTCTCTTGGTAAGCTCTCATCTCTTCTTCAAAGATAGAGAAAGTATATATATGCATAATACTCTCTGCGCACAAGTCTTCGTACTTCCTTCCTTGAGTTTCCGGTCGAACCGTATCTTGAGACACTGGAAAAACTCGGAAGCAGTTCGCCCACGAGGCTGCGTTTAGTTTTTTTCGTATTCTTTTTCTTCCTTCGTTTGCATATAGCTGCGACGTTATGCGCACATTCTTGAATATAACAAACCCCCATACTCTTATTTTATAGGAAGACCATTTACCAATCGTTCCCAACCCAAGTATTGATAATTTTCTATGGCGAAGTTGCTGTAAACGAGGCAAATTTAGTTTAGAGTCAACTTCGAACGAACCAACGGTATGTCAAAATTTCTAACTTGTTAAGTGGTTCAATTTCCAGTTTCCGATTGTAAAAGTTTTGATATTTAGGAAAAATAACTAATATAGGACGATATTTCTGTAGGATGTTCTGGTATTTGCATATATTTTTTTATTTTTATAACAAGTAGTTACACTGATTTCCAGTCACAATTATCTCGAGAATAAGTCCAGGAAACGAAGATATAAAGCTTAATTATGAAAGTTCATTTCCGGTGGTAAACAGTACTTTATAAGCTCCATACCAGCGATAGCTTGACTCATCTCTGACATTTTATGCCGGCTGGTCGATTAAACAGTGGAGGAAAGAATTATTAATGATTCCGGTTCCTGTCTCCGTGCCAATGAAGAAGGGAAACCGGAACTATTAGTAATGTTCTCCCAAGCTTGCCAAACTACCACTGGCAGCAAATACGCACCCTCATAAAAAATTAATACACGAAGCATTGTTAGCAAAATACTTGGAGTTAATTTTAATAATGTGCTTATGTGAACGATGTCGAAACTTCCTAATTCACAAATATTTAAACAACTTCTATACTAGTTTTTGTTGGACGAATTATTTTACAGGTCCTTGAAACCCTCCGATCTAATATTTCTTGTTATTGATGATGATAACCATAAAACGCCCACCCTACCGATAAAGTCACATCAAATGAGGTAGAATTTTTTTTTTTTCATGGAGGACTGCGGTGAAGAGTCTGTGAATTTTCCTAAGTTTGTGGTGGTTTGAGTTCACCTGAGGTTGGTGCGTTTGAAATTCAGGACGGGCGACTAACAATATTTAACTCAGTCGGAAATTCCTCTTTTTATGGACTTGTAAAACTGTGACAGGCACATGGGACCCCAATCCCACCGTTCCAACCGTCATTCGCCTCTGTTACCCTTTCGCAGAGTTCGGTTAGATGGTACTCGCACTCTAGTTCACTCTTCCCTTGTCCCTACCATCAACCCTTCTCTTCTATGCTTTCCCTCACTACAGCATACCATTCCACGACCCCTACGCTCCATCTGCCTACACTTGGCGCTAGAAAATGTAAAACTAAAGTAAAACGTATCTCTCTATTCCCTCAGTAAACATGGCCGGATACTATTCCGCGTCGTTGCTCGAGAGGATGAGAGTACTTTTTCCCATTTGGTCCGCTGCAAGAGAGAGTCGCGAATGCTGTATCGGCATTATTAGTGGTAACTGTGGTTATGATATTCTACCAAGAAAGAATCTCTCCTCGGTCCATGTAATTTGTCTTAATATTTTCAAAACATAGATTTGCGTACAAAATGTAAGGAAAATATGTTGAGTACATGTGATTTTCTACAATAATTTCCTTTTCTGTTGTGAAAGTAAACAGTATCGCAAAGAAAATAATGAATATTATACTAATTCTTGAAAAACGAGTTCTCATACCCTATATACAAAAGGGCTCTTAATATTATACTTCATGTTTCTTTTCTGTAGGAAAATCCCACAAAATTGGAAACGTGCTTTGTACCAAGCTTCATAAATCGTTAATGAAGAACGAAAATGATAGCCCTCCTGATCGAATTTTCGTTCCCATACAGGGGTTTAGCTCTGCTTCGAAATTTCCAGAGTATATTAACTATTAATTTTGTTGTACTTTAGGGACAGATAATCCCTAATTCTTAGGAAAAAGAAATTGAGCAATATCGACTGAAATTTCAAGATATTTTTATTACAAAAACAATTACAATTTATATTAACACCTTTAAGATCTTTACTAATCTATTATTTTTACCATTTAAAAATCTGAAATAATAAAACTACATAAATGTAGAAGCGTAAATCTTCCTGGTATTAAACTTTTAATCCTCGGCTCTGTGAGCTTTGCAAACGAATTTTTCGTAATAAGGAAGGTTCTAGGAAAGAGGATACAACCAATTTGCGATTTTTACTGCTGTGTGCACTTTGCAGAATCTAAAGTAACTATCATCAGGAATCCTTTAATCGCTGGTCATTTTTCTTGCATTATGAATTATGCTCTCGAATAATCGCGCCATTATTTAGAAAGTTGGTGCAACACAAAGGATATACACCAGAGATGAGCATCTCACTCGTGTATTCCGTTTATACCAGCACCCAACGTTTACCGTAAGCCGTTTGCTTTTGCTGTTTGTGCGTGTTCCAATGGACCCGTTATCGTTATTAACGAAATATAACGCTGTCCCTTTGTCCCTTGAATCACGCACAAAGGCCTCATGGACACCCTCTGGGATTTTGGATAGACATGCAATAATCCAACCAGAGCAAACTAAATGAAAATTGCTTTGATAAAAAATCAATCGCATCACTGGTATCTACCTTTCCAAAGTCACTTCACACTTTTGCTAATTGCAAAACTTTTTCATACTTCTGTTGTGAGAGGAAACTTTTTTTCAACCATATGTTAATGTTTCCCTTTTAAAAATGATGTGCAGAGAGATTGCAACATTAACATCTGGGAGTTGTTACTCAACTTTGATTGTGATTGTTTGAATGCGTTGTCGCGAATCTAGTTAGAAGGAGAAATCCCCAGTCTCCATTAATAACAGAGGAGCAAGGAGCAAACGGGAATAAACAATTGACCGCTAACGTATAATACAAGCGCGATGATTGTCCGTTGTGGAACTGCAACTTTGCAGATTTGGAATCCACGAAACTCATTTGAATATCGAGGAAAACTAGCCGTGATATTGCGGCAGCGACAATCTCTAACTGCTTTGGTGCAGGTAATAAATTCAGGATGGCACAT
This sequence comes from Synergus umbraculus, assembly GCA_900474325.1. Lineage (NCBI taxonomy): Eukaryota > Metazoa > Arthropoda > Insecta > Hymenoptera > Cynipidae > Synergus > Synergus umbraculus. Next base: position 46,231 of record UCOK01006798.1, read on the forward strand.
ATACAAATTCTGACTTGTTCAAGGAAAATTGAAAACCTAATCACGCATTACACTATTACACTGAGAAAATCTGTGTTAGAAAAATTACTAATATCGAAAGCAAGTAGAGGCAAAATCTCAAAATTGAGAAATTTTAATACAAAAAATAATAAATTTTACTATTTAAGTAGGAAAAATTACTATTGAAATAGTAAAATTTATTATTTTCTGTATTAAAATGTCTCAATTTTGGCATTTTGCCCCTACTTGCTATCGATATTAGTAATTTTTCTAACATAGAGTTTCTCAGTGTAGGCACGTATGAAAAACTAAATTTTAAACTAAAAAAAGAGATTCTGATTGAAATAGTAGTGCCATCTAATCTAATAACCAGAATTTTTTTAGTGTATGACAATTTTCCTATCATTTAGTAAAATTAGCACAAGAAAAATTTAGTTTCCTATTCGGAAAAAGTGGGATCTAGACGCGTCGAACTTTCAGAATAATTGACACAGGGTGCCCCAGAAAATCTGATTTTCGTCTTGGAAATAGGGGTACTCTCTCCGGATTGATCAGCTTTATAGCCCACGTGTACATCCTCCGATGCGACGCTGACCCTCGTTGAAAATGAGCGTCATGTATATATCACGTTTGTACGAGGGATTTTAGAGCCCACTGGAAATTTACGTGAATCGTTTTCCGAGGAATGAGGTGGTTTAAATGGTGCTATCCGGGTATCGCCTGTAGAAGAGAGTGGCGAGGAAGGCGGTGATTCGGTTCGAGATTGCCAGAGTCGCAAATGAGAGAAAAGAGACACAGGTGTTCTTGGCGCTCTTGCTGAACCTTGTAACATTTTGGCTGCCTTCACAAACACGCTATTTTCACATGATAGCATAAAAAAACAATTTTTTAAAAACGTATCTTTGATGAAAACTGAAAAACATCAATTCTACACGAATTTCTGGGGCAACGCATAATCATACTGTATGTTTTCATTATAATTGTTTGCTTTATAAAATTGATAAACGTTTAATTAAATCTCATAATTATAGACCCTTCTTTCAATTAAATTTGTGAAAAGTATTAAAGAAGTTTAAAATTTCATTTAAAATACAGATTCGTCGAGACAAGGGCTAATATTATAATATTATATTCGCTTTTTATTTTGTCGGATTTCAACGTGGTCTGTCAGTCAGAAAAATATTGCTTTTCTGCCCTGCGGCATTGGCGCGTACGTAACTTGCAAGTTCACAATCCACGGAATCAAGCTACGCTCAGGGAACAAAGGTATATAAGGGGATAAATTTTAACGACTGTTTGCTTTGGATCGTCTTTAAAAGACAAAGCCGCCGGGTGCTTCTGCTGCTCCCAGTCAGTTCTTCTTTTTCCTTTATTCATCGCAAGAAAGGGTCTCCCTCGGGTGAAATCACAAATTCCCTTCTTGGTCTTTTCACTGATCCGAACAATTTATTTCCCGCACTATATTTCGATTAATCCTATCGCTGGATATACAACAATAATTTAATGGAGAAAGCTCAGACCTAAAAAAGAATCTTAGAATGTTTTCTAGGTCAGTTCATAATCAAGAAAATACCTTTAGAAATTATAGGCTATTTATAAAAAAAAGATCCGTAAATGAATAATTGGAAAATTACTATTTCACGCAAAAATGAATCAAAATGAAGTATTATAAACAGCTTTATAATCTAATTTGTTCTTTAACGACCGAACTGAGAGGTTACAGGTTCTTCCAGTAGTTACGATCGGTTTTGGTCAGACGGGCTAACTTAATAGCCACGTTCCACGTAATAAAGTGTTTCTTAAATTTAATACGCTTCCACATTGGCAGAACTTCATTAATATGAAAGTTTGCACTTAATGGTGTGTATAAATTTCACAGTAGATAAAGATATTATTGTCCAGAAGTGTATTATTAAAAAGTGTTTATGTGCTGCAAACAAGTCACATAATTTTAATATTAAGTCCGTTTGACGAAAACAGTCTTAGCTACTGGAAGGGTTTACAATATGGATTTTTATCTAATACCTAGCTTATTTAGCTGTATGATTAATAAGCGAAATAATTTTTATTCTTTCTTTATGATGTAGTAAAAAATTTCTTAAATTCCCGTTTAGTACTTAATTAAAGTTTCCCAAATTTGAAACGGCAACACTTTCAAATAATGAGAATCCAATCGTATAAATAGTTTTCCTCCACTGAAAATTTATGCGACCATTTCGTTTATTTATAAAGTTGCGGCTTTCTTCAAAAATAGAATTTGCAACATATTGATTCGTTTTTTATCTACTTTTTTTCGTTAAAGATTTTTCTCTGAGCACAGAAGCGCCCTTTTAATGAAAGTGTAGCGGCTTTAATCAAGTTAATGCAACCACGCGGGCCGATACACATCAACAGAAGGGTTCCTGTGTTCGCACTAACACTTAGAAAATGGCAGTAACACGTTCAGGGAAAGACACCTTTATATGTAAAAGTTCGAGAGGTGACTTTTATGCGCGTTACATACTTCGTGAGACGCGGTGCCACCGCGTGCCAACCGGAAGTATGAACGCCCGCCCATTTCCGGCGAGCGCGTTTCCCGCAGATTAGTTCGAAGAAAAATGCTTCGCCATTTTTAAAGTCGCGTTCCCAATACACTTGCGATACAATTTGAATATACATGGATACATCTTCGACGAGCTTTCAATCTTTGTTGTCAATTTGCCGCCTGTGATAAATAACGAGGCTTTAAACGCCAGAGGGATTTGTTTAAAATCACGTGGATACGCTTGTTCCCGATTTCTGCCCCTCGTGATTTTCTGGGTTATCACAAGATCGAATCGCCGCTCCACTCGGCTAATCGATTTTGTTTCGCCGGAAATAAAGGCGGCCCGGAGGGCAACAGGGGCATGGCTATGGCAATTAAATATGGGATGGTGGTCAGGAAACGCTTCGAAATCAAGTGGGAGGCGGGGATGGTGTCCATATTTTTATTTAATATGTTATGGATATATACTGCTTCGCTATAAATGACGTATTTTATTCGAGTTATTAGTATTAGGGTTTACGGATTTATGATCCAAACAAATTTGCATTTAAGCTTTAAACAGAATTTTGATTAATAGTTTGTAGACTATGGTGTTAATATAGCTTAAGTATGAAGTTCAACATTTTTGTTTACACTTTGCTTTCGTGTACTAGAGTCTTTTCACGCTTCGCATGACCTAGTGGTATTTTTCGGACGCCAACATGAGTGGACACACCCTGGCGCGCCTGGTGACCAAGCATTATGTTTCACGTTGATTCCCGAAGGATTAAAAACCAGTGGTACTCATAGTTGCTTTACGAGTTTCATATTTTCTGTTTTAGTTCATTAATCATGTCGTATTACACTTTTTTGGATTTTCTTGAACGTCATTCTCTCAGAAAAGTAAATAGATTATTTCTTTTTTTAACAAATATACACATTTTGTGTTTGCAATACCTCTTCAGTATCTGTTTTGTATAATTTTTATCGTATGAATTTATAAATAACAAGGAGGAATGAAAATCTAGGGATTTTTCACCTCAACTTTAAAATTTATTCCCTTGTCGAAATTTTGATGAAAAATTACGACTCTCATCATTTTGTCCATTTTCCGTCCATTTTGGGGTCCATTTTCGCACTGCAAAATATTATCCTGCCGGTACATATAATAAATTTGCAAAATCTGTCTTGCTCCGCGCATTTGATAAAAGTAATTAACGACCCCGCGCTTACAGGAGAACGGCATTGTGTTGTGCCAACATTAGTAATGCATTACGCTGCGTTGCAAACACTCCTGTTTGCCTGGAACCTTTAAATATATAATTCAAATGTGATCACTGCTATTGCAATGTTTTAAATTAAATGAAATCACAGCTTTCAAGTATATATGTTGGAGGCTTTGTCGTAAAGCTTGGTTTTTATGTAAAAAGATTTAATTAATTATATAAACATTTCTCTTGTTCCCGACAACAAAAATAATGATTGTCCTAAAATTATTACCCTATTCCATATTTTTTCAAGTGTATATAAATTTCATTATTGAGTTAACCATACCATTAAACTGGAAACAACAGAAGGTACCTTGTTATATCTAAAAATAGTCAGTATAAAAAAAAAGATTAAAAAATATATTGTAAAATAAACGACGATTGTAAAAAGTCTTTAATTTTGGCGTTATTAACAGTAAAATGATAATTTGATGACCCTTTTTATCCTTTGTCGTTGATGAGGTTTTATCTCGATAAATTCTGCTTACCTATATATATATATATAAATGCATCATATTGTTCACCTAGGTAAATGATTATTATGTCGCTCTTAACGTTGTAAGAAGGTAGAGGCCGGTGTAAAGAGAAGTTGAGAACGATATGAAAAACACAGTTTATGACGGTCGTAAAGATTACGGTACGATGAGGGCTGGTGTGTACTCTGCTCGTTACCTCCCGATGCCCCTCATGAGGCCTTTCTAGAGAAATTGTAACGCCTATTTTACATAGAGAGACCATGAAAAGCCCCACGACTGTTGTACCATTTCTCCACGTAGAAAGTACCTTCATACAGCTTTTTTTAAACAGAAAATTTAAATGAAAAGTCTAGTTTAAAAATTGTGGTGTTCGACACCTTGCGCAAAAGTAACACTTTACAGTAACGGCTACCGGTAAAATGACCTCGTCAGCTTGACGTGCTCTCTAAAGATTAAAAATTGAGGTAGTTTTAAATTAATGAGAACCAAGTGTCGATAAACTGAATTATCTACTCTTTTTTTTTTTTTTTTTTCAAAACTCGTTGAAATTGTAACAAAAAATTAAGAATTTGATCAAGTAAATTAGAAGTATAGCACATTTGTCCGTAACCGTTATTAAATTGTAAAATATTGCTGTCATATGCATTTTTTTTAAATTGAAGGCAGGGCGTTATTCATATTTATTCATTAAAAGTTTGATTCATTACAACTACTTAAATGTTTGAGGAATTCATCTGTTTATCTGATGCCACCTTCATTAGTCACTGTCCAAAGTTAAAGCACAGTTTTAGTGTTTCTTGTAAGCACATCTGTACTTAATTATCTACAATTAGAAAGACGCTGTAGTCCACAATTAATTCCGTTTGTATTTGTCCAGTACCCTTAACCATTGGATCAGCATCGTTGTCTTGATATCGTTTACTCTGCATCTTACCTGCGGTCTTCCGCCATTGTCATTACTAATGTGTGGTTTCTATTGCGAGTTATGTTTGCTAAATGCTAGTTAGCCATTCTGAGCGCATGCTCAGTTTTAGTGCTAAGTTTTATTTTAGTTTATTGCCCTCATGTTTCGTGCAAATTAACTGTTTGTCGACCAACCTTTGCTAGGTCATTTGCATAGTAAAATTCAATCGAACAGCATTTTAAGTATTTACTTTCACTGTGTTCGTATTGTTAGTTTACGTATACAGTATACAAATGTAGCTGAAATTCGATTACATAATGCAACTAAGTTTAAATACACGTATTGTTCACAACAAAAACATGTGGATGATTTAAATTAAGCGCCTGCGGGTTCGCCGATAGCTTTTCGCGTGTTTCCGTTAGTATTTCAAACAGAATTCGCGAGCACTGGTTTGCGTATATGCATGAAAAGCAAGCATGTGCAATGTGAAGTAATCTTAAATATTTTAACAATGGGGTGAGCAAGTAGAAAACACGATAAGTGTGCATAAACTCTGAATATTATAATAGATAGATACAAATGTCAATATTTAGTCAACTTTAGTCGCTATTTCCATTTAGAAAATAAAAAAGATTCCATCATCATTATTTCTTACAACTTAATTACAAGTTTCTACATTATTTTGCCGGGAGGGATTTTATTTTTTAATGGGAATAATTAGAACTGACTTCGATGTAGTAGCCGTACAGAAAGTACCTCAGAATCTTATCTTTCAATACGTTCTACCTTCTTTTACTAAAAGAAAATTGGTTCCCTCTACTACAAAACTGCCCCATTATAAAACTGCCAGTAATTAGTTAAACTTTTAAAAGGCGAATAATGTTATAAGAAACAAGATTGAAGCGCTACGGCCATCCTCTGGTGTAAGCTCGAGGATATACTATCGCTAAACGGAAAGAGGATGATACCTGAGGCGATAGATAAAAGAAGGAGAAAAAGAGAGTGGATGGGATGGTAGCAGGTGGGTGGATAGGTTAGAACCTAAATTGGCGAACCCTCGCATCGTAACACTTTCAAGTAACGGCCGCAAAACTGGTCGAAGAGAACCGTTGGGTGCCGTGTGTACCCCCAAGGCTCTAAATTAGCTGTGGAGGGCCGAAGCGCAATGGGCACTACATACTAACGCAACGTAACGTTGCCTCGGATATCGAAAAAGAATAAACCAAGCGGATATGCAAATTCCTGTCGATGCGACACTTTGAGGGCGGAAAAAGAGGACGAGAAAGGAGATGGAAAAGTAGAGAGAAAGAGAGCATCACGTACCGCGTGCTGCTGGTTCCAAGCGAGTGGAATTTTAGTATCCAACGGATACGACAGGCCGCAGCGATTTGATTGGGGCGGACTCAAACTACCCTTGCCTCTCTTGCCTCTGCACCAACAGTTTCTGTCTCACGCATTCTGCTATATTTCCCTGCAATTTCACGTCCACCTTTTCAAAACGATGCCAAGAGGACATTTACCTTGAAAACCAATTCTGTGGTAATGCTCTTTCGATATACTGAACTTAATAGTAAAAAAAGGCGAAGGTTTAAAAAAGAGTCGTTCCGAAGTAATGGATCTCACCAATTATTGACAGGTTTAAAACTCATCCGTAAAAATAGTGTATTTTTTTTAATATCCTGGTCAATTCCACACACTATTGTTCATTTTTCACTTTAATAGTGTTGTATATCAAACTATGCAGGCTGGAGGAGAAAATCTCGTTTTGCTAAACATTTACATTCCAATTACCATAATTTTGTCGGAGACTGTTTAGGTCTCTCAAAACAATTTAATTCCGTGACATTTCCATCTTTGATTCGATCCCGAATGTATTCTAGCATTATACAGTGCTCAACAGGAAGTCTCTTGCACAAGTAACACGTGTGCTTTATCACGTGTTGATTGGTTTGTTTATTCAAGAGTGCTTACCTTACCGAAATAGTTGTTTGCAGTGCGCAGAGTTTCTGGTGAAGACTGTCTTTCTGCCCCTATCTTAGGAGCATTAGAATTTCTCGTGTCGCTCTCAGTACTCGCGGAAGAAGACACGTATCAGGACAATGACGCCTCAAGCGAAACGTAGAATTCATAAGGAGAAGATTAGTCGCGTTGCCACTTAGTGCCGCGACGTGCTATTTGCTTTGCAAATAATATCACTGTACTTAGGTGCACACTCGCGGCCAACGCGTTACGACATAAATATGTATCATCCGAATGCACGAAGGGAGCGTAAATAGACGTTCATTCCAATTACAGTTTCGGCAATAAACTTTATATCTTATAACAAAATTGAATAAATATATATTCCAATTCTATTTTATTCAGATATTCTGTTTTTCACACAATTTTTAAAGCAAATGCAATCAATACAAAAATTCGTTCATTTGAACGTACAGAACTTTAACCACATAAATATTAACTGTTTTACATAGACATCTTTTTATTAAGAATGAAGGGTAATTCTAATTTTATTAAAAAGTTGATTACTTTTTTAAACTTGAGCTTTTAATTTTCTGAAAACAAGAGACGTGAGCATTGAATTATTATTCCGCGAACTCTGCGAAACTGAAGTATCCAACTCTGTACACATGGATCTTAACACAAGCGCTAAGGGCAGACAGAAGCAAGAGAGTAGCAAGGCGTGTTGGGTAAAATTATTTTTAATGCGTCTAATTAGAGCAGTACATGTTATACAAACATGATTTTGTTAAAAGATAAATGAATTTAATAAACGGAAGCTGAGAGAACCGACTCCAGACCGAGTGTTTAAAGGCAGCATATGGAAGCGACGTGTGTCTGGATGTCTGGATTCGTATATATGCAACGAACTCATTCGTGCTCTGACATGTATGCGCGCAATTATCGTCGACAAGATACACCTTAATACACCAAGCAGCCTCATCCACTAGTTAGAATACTGCCCTGAAAATACTCCAGCTAATCCACCAAAGAAAATAATATATTATTTTTCTCAAATAACATTGCGGACAACAAAACTTTTTGTTGCTATAGAAGCAACAAAAATTGTTTGGTTGTGCCAACCAAATCTTGGTTCTTTCAACAAACTTTTTGTTGAACCAAGAAAATTCATTTGAACCAACAAAACTGGTTGGTTCAACAAAAATTTGGTTGACACAACCAAAAATCTTTGTTGCTTCTATAGCAACAAAATTTGTTGTTGTCCGCACCAAACATTTTTCTCAGTGTATCGATAGCAAGTAGGGGCAAAATCCCAAAATTGAGACATTTTAATACAGAAAATAATAAATTTTACTATTTAAATAGGAAAAATTACTATTATTTTCTGTATTAAAATGTCTCAATTTTGGGAGTTTGCCCCTACTTGCTATCGATATTAGTAATTTTTCTAACATAGAGTTTCTCAGTATACTGATATTGCCCAGAATTTGTGGTTATAACCAGAAGTTTTTTAACCAGGTGCATCTAGTAACTTTAATTAGAACTTTCCTGTCTGAGGAATGTCACGTGCGTGAAGTTGATAGCTGGTATGAGTAGCAATGTATTTGTATGAGGAAGTAGAGACTATACGGAAGAGTGAAGAGATATACAGTATACGTATATATTCACATCGGTTAGAGGCTGGTCTACCGTCCAGTAGCAGTTACACCGTGTTTCACTAACACCCTATTCATTACTCCGCTCGCTCCGTCAGACCTCAACATATACGCCAGTCCAGTGTGTGTTTCAGTCTGCTCGCATTAAGGCACTAAATACGCTGGCAGACACGTTGCTTTCCTGCTTTCTCGTTCCATCCACTCTGTAACTCTTCTCACTCTCTCCGCTTTACTTCATCCATGCGCGCATCATGATCCTGCACTAAACTTCGAATACGTTTTCGGAAGTGAATGGCACATTACAAACGCGGTTTGTTACGAGTGAGTGAATCTCTGCGACCGGTAAAAGGATCAGAGAATTCAGAACACCAAATTCAAAACATGGAACATCATTATTTGCTTTTCATGCAGAGAACAACAATTTTGGGACCTAACCATTAACCACTAACCATTAAACACTAATCATCAAGAGATAAATTGATGTCTCAGTAGTACGAGTCAATTTACGTCAGTCGTGAGCTTAGTTTCCTTCAAATTATTTTCACAGCAATCAATTTGAAGATGTAGTTTAAGTTCTGAACGTTCAAATGAACGAATTTTTGTGTTGATTCTATTTTAAACTATATAAACTGTGGTAAAATATTTATTCATTTCATAAACATTAATTTTTTATGGAAGAATATGGAAGACACTTATAATTTCTTCCATACTAAATTAACGTTTATTAATTTATTAATATTTTAACATTGTTTATAGTTTAAAATACCTACAATCAATACAAAAATTCGTTCATTTGAACGTTCAGAACTTAAACCACATATTTGAAGCTGGGTTGGTTGTTTCTAGCTGTTGAGATTTAGTCATAAAACTTTTGCAATTATTTAATATAAATTCCAAACCAGACACGCTTATCTATATTGCAGAGTAAGAATACGCTGATCTGTCTTATCGCGTATTCAGGATGACTAACCCCTCCCTTATCCCCACCCTTCTGTGTAGCGGTTTTCATCGAAGTTGGCATAAATTATTCAGAAATCGCCTCGAACTGATGCGCTTACCTAACCAGGCTGCTGAAAATCTTGAAGCGAAATCCAATGGGTAGGATTATGATCTCTGAAACGGATGTTATGAAAGAGGGAGAAAAAGAGTTCGTCGAATCTTCTTCCAGACCCCAAGCTAGTCGGCAGTCGGCACCCTTGGGAGATTCCAACGCCTGTTCAGACATATTGTTCGAACAAGAGCTGCTTAGAACTCTGCAAAAGAATTCTTGAGTTGCAATGAAAGCTCTGCTCTCTTTTTAGGGATCGACAATTTCTAATAGCTGGAAAAGTGAGTCGGTAGTTTACTAAAGAACGTTTAATTAAAGTTTAATAAAAAATTCAGTAAAAAAAATATAAAAAACAGAAATTTTGACTTGAAGAGAGAGAGAAAAAAAGAGCGTGTGGTAATGAAAGTGTAAAGCAGGTCTGAGGTTATTTTATAATTACAGGCTGAGCTTACATGAGCGTGCATTATGCCTTCCTCGCTTCTTCCTGTAGTTTCAAAGAGCAGAGTGTGCTTGTGTACGCATGGAACGTATATTCGTATTAAGGAATTAGGGGTCGAGGCTTTCTGCTAGCCGCGTGAAATCCGTTAAAAACTCCTTTCTCCATTCGCGCCTTTAGCACTCTAGCCTCACTATCTGCTGCACTTCTACATTTTTTTTGGAGAAGCGGCTATTAGCGGCTTATGGGATTCCGCATTAACTAAACATACGGTGCCTGCTGCAGCATGCGACACTTACGATCGTGCTCTTCGTATTTCCTGAAATGCGCTTCGCTCCAACCCCGAAACCGCAAGGTCGATTTATTTCCTTCATCCTCTTTCTCTCGGGCGTAAACAAAAGCGAAATAGGATTAGATGAGTTCCCAAAATCTAGATAATACCCCGTTCGTGAGACTTGTCACGAAATTCTTTTACAAAATAGTAATCCCGGATTTTTAGAGAAAAAACTTTTAGAAACTCGGTGGATTCCACTTCACTGTAAACGGTCGTGGATTTTAAAAGAGAATATTTTTATTGTTAGTCCTATTTATGGTGAGTATTCAGATTCTAGTTTATAAATTAGTTCGTTGTCTGCTGAATATTTCGGTTAAGATTAAATTTTTCGACTAACTTCCATTCTCCATTTGACAAAGAAAAGGTTCTCTTTGTTGCAAAATGTATTTTTTGAGAACAGAGTGTACTATAAAAATATTGCACACGCAAATAGGTACAATATTTCTATAGATGCAAATTTCTTGCGTATGTATGATACCTACGTATCCAGATGCTCGTAAAATAAGGACAAAACTTCCTCGTTTCCATTTCCTCACGTTTCTTTTTCTGCTTTCTGATTCTCTCCTTTTTTCATATTCTATCATAACTTATACTTACATTCTCTAAGAGTATATCTAACTGAAGTTTATTTTACGTAAAATGTAGCACTCATAGTATGAGAATCTGAGAAGATTTGGAACTTTGGAATTATTTTCTGAGAGAAAACTAACTTGAAACTTATATCTGTACTTATATCATGTAGAGTTACGCACATTTAGTGACTGACTGCAATGCCCTTCGGGCAATTCATGTACATTCATCTTCTTGATCCAAATGAGATGGAAGAGGGAGATTAACGTTCATACGAAGTCGTAAATTCATAATCTCATCTCATGTTCACTGGAGACGTATTTCAAGTTGGAACATGAATCCTACTAAATGAAAGTTAAGAGAAGTAGAAATAATAGCGTGCTTTTATTTCAGTGTTAGATATTCAATAATTACTGTAACATTGTCAAAGTCAATTGTCTTTGATATAGCCTTGTGCAGACAAGTTTAGAATTTTTTAGCCAAAGTCGAGCGGCCTTCGCATTGAAGTCACGTATGTACATGACATAAAACGCGTTTCGCCTATGTCCTCGCATACGATTTCCCTGTTGCGGATAAAAAAAACTTGAGCGACATATAGTACCGATGTGACAATTATCTTTGACAGGAATTTCATTTTTCGCTTCTGCATCGCGAATCACGCGCCATGAATTCCACTAGACGAAGTCGAAAAGAAGAGACATTTACGGATAAAAAAGATGAAACGAGAAACGACGAAACGAAAGAGCTAACTGAGCAAAATCTGCCTAAAACTGACACTCGAACAACATTTTTTTCACAAGAAGTACTAATTGTAACAGCAATTAGTAATAAAATTTAAAGTAATTATTAAAACATTAAAAATTCACTTTCTCGTGATGTTTTTATTAAAATTTATTTATTCCCTTCTGCAACGTGAATGTAAATGTCCAACGAGCATGATAAATGACAATAAATAAGTCTATAGAAAATTACACGTTCTATATAGAATATATCCCCCTAGTAAATCTCTTGGTATGTCTGTAACAGTCGTCTGTCTTATCGCGAACTTGTCAACTTCATAAATAATGACTAACATTACTTTTCATTGTAATTCGACTTTGCGTTTGTTCTTAGTATCGCGGACTCATAATGTTAAGTTTCGAAAGTTATGAAGTGAGATAACGTTTTTCTCGATTTGTTTTCTCTTAATTACAATACTTGGTCAGATTGGCCGTGTACTATTTTTCTTTTATTATAATAAAAGTTTCTTTCTCCTTTTCCTACGATACTCTAGAGATTTGCTGAAAGAACCACTTTTATTTGATATTTAAGATGGAATTCATGTTATTAAATTATTAATTCATGTTACTAAACTATTCGATACGCCGGGCAATTAATTAGAGTTATATTGTATGCAGATTCTTAGAGGGTGAAAGAATAAGTGGTTGAGGTAGTTGCAGGTTGCAAGTTTTGCCGCCGAGCTGAAAAAGGGATTCGATGGTGTCACAGGAAAGAGATAGGGGTAGAGAAACGGTAAAGAAGGGGTAGAAGAAGTGCGAACTGGCTGTTTGTTCATTTATCACGGGATAATCCCTTTGCATACACAGTACAAAGATGCTACATATGCAGCGATTCTTCAACAGCGTTTTGTACCTTCATCAAAGAAAACATGAATAGAGAGTGTTAATTCGAAAAATGTACACTTTGTGCTCTTCTGTATATTCTATGCTTTCCCAGCAGAGAGAAGCTTGTCACTTCTTTATTTTACGAGCATTACATTTTTACAACTTTTTCTTACTGGAGAAAAATTTTATATATTCTATTTCACTCTCAAATCAACGTCATATCCCTTTTCTCAGTGTAATTCTTTTTATTGATTACATTACATATCTCTTTTCGTGGTAAAGAAATCTGCGAGTCATTAATTACCATATTTTCAAAAGTTATAAAATATAGTGTAATATTTTTCAAATATTATAAAATGCAGAGCATGATTATGATTGAAAATTTGGTTAATGACTCTGAGAAATGCAAATTATTAAATGTAGTGGGGCAAATGATAAGGAGAACATTCCGGAGGTGGCGTCGAACGCGATGTAATTTTTCTCAAAGCAATTTGCGACGGTATGCGATGCCAACGTAGTTGGCATTCCTCCCCCTGTAGTCTGAAGGAGGGCATGTCGCTTTATTTTAACTTTATGTCGCGTGTAGAGCATTATGCGTCATATTACACCCGAAGAGAGCGGGAGTGAAAGGGTTGCAATGCGAGTGAGATGCAGTGGTAGGGAAAGATAGGAGGGGTGAGTACGTTTCATATTCATTACATCGGTAGCTATTTGTCACAGAGTCGTATCGCGCTGAAATACTGGTCGAGATAGGCAAGACTCCCCAGAGCATTGTTAAAATGCGGAGAGAACATAAAAAACTTCCTTTAAAAGAATGTAAAGCGATAGGGTTGAATGGACATCAATTGAATATAACTAGTGTCGACTTTCCTTTTCCTACTTCCAGCCTTTTGATTCTAGAAAAATTTATTCAATAGAATTTCCGCCCTTTCAATCTTTTCAATGTGTACTTTATTACAATCGTACAATACATCATATAATAGAGAGAATATAAAAACATTTATTTTCGCGAGATTTTATATTGTGGTTTGCTCATATAAAAGCTCAAGGTGAGCCACTAATATAGTTAGTCTCGTTTAATTAAATTTTTTATTTAAATTGGATTTTTAAATGTAATTTTGATAATTAAAACTTTGATAATTAAAATTTTGAATGATTTTAAAATAACTTGGAGAAGTATTCAAATCTTCTCTTTTATAATGCTTGGCATATTTTATTTTATTAGAATGAGAATCGTTCAACCTTCATTGCTTTATATTTGTTTACATGATAGAAGACCGATTTCTCGATTGTCAACACTGACCCTTTCCAGGTAGATTGGATTTATTGTTGTTATTGGTCGTAAACCCAGACCTTGAGTGAGACTATTCTTGTGTTTGGATATTTAATTCTCTCTGATTTTCGAATACAGAAGATTAGTTTCGTCCAAGATTCCGTCGCGAGCGGTAGTGAATATGTAGTTTCTATTAATTAGATAGTTTTCCATGTGGTCTTTCCTGTGAAAGTATAATTATAATTTTACTATTTTTTAACGTGTAGTGCGTGAGTGAAAGTGTGAGTTAAAATTGAAGTGCTTTAAAATTGTGGTTCTTTCGAATTGGATTACGCAGTTATCGTTACTTGAAATTACAATAATTGGTGAGTTACTACAATGTCAATATCGTAATATTGAAGTTTAATGTGGATTGAAAATTGATTTAACAACTAAAATTGATTGGCGGATGGAATCTGTAGAATATTCAAATATTCAAATCTCTCTCGAAATGCCTGGAATATTTTATTTAATTAGAATGATAATCGTTTAGCCTTCATTGCTGTATATTTGTTTATATGATAGAAGAGCTATTTCTCGATTGTCGACAATTACCCTTTCCCGGTAGATTGTTGTTATTATCATTGCCGGTAGTAACCCAATATTTGTCCTTGAATGGGATTCTTGATTTGAATAAAATTTAATTCCCTCTGATTTCTAATATAGAGCATTAGTTTCGTCCAAGATTCCGTCGCGAGCGGTAGTGAATATGTAGTTTCTATTAATTAGATAGTTTTCCATGTGGTCTTTCCTGTGAAAGTATAATTATAATTTTACTATTTTTTAACGTGTAGTGCGTGAGTGAAAGTGTGAGTTAAAATTGAAGTGCTTTAAAATTGTGGTTCTTTCGAATTGGATTACGCAGTTATCGTTACTTGAAATTACAATAATTGGTGAGTTACTACAATGTCAATATCGTAATATTGAAGTTTAATGTGGATTGAAAATTGATTTAACAACTAAAATTGATTGGCGGATGGAATCTGTAGAATATTCAAATATTCAAATCTCTCTCGAAATGCCTGGAATATTTTATTTAATTAGAATGATAATCGTTTAGCCTTCATTGCTGTATATTTGTTTATATGATAGAAGAGCTATTTCTCGATTGTCGACAATTACCCTTTCCCGGTAGATTGTTGTTATTATCATTGCCGGTAGTAACCCAATATTTGTCCTTGAATGGGATTCTTGATTTGAATAAAATTTAATTCCCTCTGATTTCTAATATAGAGCATTAGTTTCGTCCAAGATTCCGTCGCGAGCGGTAGTGAATATGTAGTTTCTATTAATTAGATAGTTTTCCATGTGGTCTTTCCTGTGAAAGTATAATTATAATTTTACTATTTTTTAACGTGTAGTGCGTGAGTGAAAGTGTGAGTTAAAATTGAAGTGCTTTAAAATTGTGGTTCTTTCGAATTGGATTACGCAGTTATCGTTACTTGAAATTACAATAATTGGTGAGTTACTACAATGTCAATATCGTAATATTGAAGTTTAATGTGGATTGAAAATTGATTTAACAACTAAAATTGATTGGCGGATGGAATCTGTAGAATATTCAAATATTCAAATCTCTCTCGAAATGCCTGGAATATTTTATTTAATTAGAATGATAATCGTTTAGCCTTCATTGCTGTATATTTGTTTATATGATAGAAGAGCTATTTCTCGATTGTCGACAATTACCCTTTCCCGGTAGATTGTTGTTATTATCATTGCCGGTAGTAACCCAATATTTGTCCTTGAATGGGATTCTTGATTTGAATAAAATTTAATTCCCTCTGATTTCTAATATAGAGCATTAGTTTCGTCCAAGATTCCGTCGCGAGCGGTAGTAAACACTTTCTAAATCCATAGGTTTCGAAGTGATCTTTTCTTTTCGTTCAGGATTGTAATTACTATAATAACACTTAATAATTATAATTATAATATTTTTGAATTTGTAGTGCGCGAGTGAAAGTGTGAGTGTAAATTGAAGTGCTTCGAAATTGTGATTCTTTCAAATTGGATTACGCAGTCATCGTTACTTGAGATTCTCAAGTACGAGGTTTCTATTTCTCTTCCATGAATATACCTGTTTTATTTATACTGAATATTTCCCATAAAATTTGTTTTTGACTAAAATTTGGAAATTCTGAACAAGAGAGTAATTACGTTTAGACACGCATACCTAAAATAAATAATTAAAATACAACACGAGTAAAATAGAGCAGGATCCACACTCTTTTCTCTCTCCTTTGTTTTATCCTTTTAATCTTGCTACAGAATAGCAACCCCATTCCACCAGCGGTCGAGTTCTGGTTTTTAGCCCCGCAGGCAGTAATATACATAATTAAACATACGTGACTTATCTGCTGAAAAATGTTGTGTTTAACACCCCTCCAACTATAACGCTAACACCGTCGTTCCAGTCTCTCTTTCTCTCTCCTCGTTCATTTTCTTCCCTTTCCTTCTCTCTTCACAACCCCAAACCTAACCGAGTGACATAGTGCGCGTGGTTCTCTGTAGATACCAGAGTGTCGTGTGTTCGCGGTTTTCAAAATTATTGTTTTTTCCCCTCTGCCTTCTGCCACTCGTTTTGCATCCTCTCTCTTTTTCTCCCTTTTTTCCCTATTTTTCTCTCTTTACTCTCACGCGCGCACGCCTTGTAATATTAACTACCAAGCAACGTGCTGGCGCAGTCAAAAACGACTACTTTTGTGATAAACTTTATTTTGGGATAAACTTCTGAAAATGCAACACGTTTGATTGATTTGCCACTGATTTTCACTCGCTGATTATGAAAATGATCATGAAAAATGGCTCAAATGATATCATCAAGGTCAAAACCTGAAAAAAAGTCTTTTAATATTTTGAAAATAGTCTGAGGAAGAAAGTTGCAGGGTTTGAAAAATAAATGATTTATATTTTCATTTTTAATTAGTTTTTCTTTTGCGCCTCCATATTAATTATATATCATTTTTAGATTGACATTAAATTGTTGGTAGAAAAATGAGGTTTGTGTAGATCCACCCCTTAGTTGTTTCAAAGGTTCTATTGACATCGAGCAGCACCGGTTCGTGTTCCAAGCGACAGTACGATTATCTGTGATACGATCCATGCACATTTATATTATACTGCGTGCGACGGACAGAAAGAGAAAAAAACGTTATATACAACGATGATTTTAGTCAGTGATGATCCGTCGCTTTGACCGTGTTGCTTGTTGTCTGTCTGCTTTTAATAATTAATATCATTATTTACGCTCGAATGATCATAAGCAAAGCGAGGCTACCGTGTATGTTATCTTGGGTCGCTGCCTGTTTATGACTGTTTAGCTGGGTCCGAGAACGGTAGGCTGGTTATTAGTGGTACCCTTCCTATACACTGAATCTATGCAACAATGCGACTGAACAAGAAACCGTGCCATTATCATTACTACCCATCCCTATCGCGCGCTTATTTTATGATCGGTTTTCGAGATACAAAAGAGAGAATATGACCCTTTTTGATATACATATATATTATCATTAATATTTTCTAAACCCAAATACACAAGTTTTTCTTTAAAAAATAACACAGTGAGAAATGGAAATAATTTTTGTTTATCTATTTTTGAATCTTTCATCAACGTTTATTAAAATTTTTAGAGTGTATTTACTGTTACTTCCTTATTAAAAAATTAATTAAAAAAAGGGTTTATACAATCACTATTACTCTGGCCTACACTCGGAAAAAAACTTGTTTTAAATCAAAACTTTTATTTTAATAACTCAAATTTAAAATTTCTTTATATTAAAGAAAACTTTCTTTCTTTTAAAATAATTTTGTTTGATTCAAACGAAGTTTCTTTGATTC
>UCOK01006799.1:0-34541 GCA_900474325.1 Synergus umbraculus
TGACGTAAGGATAATGAATATTCTTTATGTCGAGACGAATTGAGTGACCTGTATGATGAATGCATTTAATTGAGAAATAAGAAAGTTATGGTTAATTGTATTTTTAAAAAAGTAATTTTTCGACTATAATTTCTGAAATAATTAAAATTTAAAGCTGATGTAAAGAAAATGAAGATTCTTTGTGTCTAGACGAATTGATTCACCTAAAAGATTAATGCATTTTATAAAAAAATAAGAAAGTTATGCTTTATTGTAATTTTCGAAAATGAATTTTTTGCATGAAATTTCTCAAGTAATCAAAATTTAATGCTGATGTAAAGAATACTTAATGCTTTCTCTATAAGGAAGCAAAGTGCTCATTGAATGAGTACAAAAGTTGATACAACTTGACAGCTAGTTTTAAGGGATTTAAAGGGATTTTAAATCTTATGGTCGAATTTTAATAAATTTCGAGAAATTTGTAAGAATTTTAAGAGATTTTCTCGAATCTTAACAGATTTTATATGTCAATATAAAAAAAATATAAAAATACATAATGAACAGAAATCTCCTATTAATCCTGTTTTTAATAAAAATATATAAATAGAGGCTTTAACTTTGCACCTCATCTTCCTATTTTTCAAATAAAATTCACAGATGAAAATTCTAGACCAAGGAAAGTTCAATCAATTTGAAAAAGTTACAAAACCCTAACAAGTTAACATCTTATGAACCGTTACGAAACGTAAAAAGCGATCAGTAACCAACCTCATAAATTACATCTTTATTAACGAGCCCACTTTTTTTTATAAATCATAAAGTTTTATTTTTACGGTCACGGTTTAAGAAATTATACCATATCACCTTTTTTATATATTCAAAAGCCAACAAATTGCAAGAAAAACGTAATTCAACTCCATAAAATAAAACTTTCTGTTACGTAGCTGTCCCTATAATTATTCATGAATGGTTCAACAAGTCACTACCGAGATCGTTTATAAATTACACATTTATATGGTAAATTATACATTTATTTATAAATTATAAAGTTTGCTGCTTGGAAAGAGGAAAATTCGATCCAGTATCGATGGGAATCAGAATTTCCGGGAAAACACTTTCGTTTCGAGCAAATCTTAATCACAGTAACCAAGCCGCAATTAAGAAACGTTTGATACGAGGTACCTTTTCAAGAAAGTAATACTTTCTCTGCAGTTCGACGTACACGCGAGTAAACTACCTTTGAAGCCGGTCGTGTTGTTCATTTCATTTTAATATTATTACGTGAGTAAAATGCACGTGGCCACGAATCGCTGGTGATTATAATTTTATAAAGACGAGCGATTAAATGAGCTCTAGTCGGATTTCCATCAATGTAAGGAGCTAACGAACCGACGCGACGCGTTGATGGATGAGATATAAATTTTGAATAATTTATTATATTAACAGTAAGAAAAAGAAAGTACATATGCTTTAGCGAATTTCGGAGGATTTCGAGAGATTTTAAATGATTTTAAAGATGTTGAAGAATTTCCAAAAAATTCAGAAGAGTCTAAGGATTTTCAAGAAATTTTACAGGACTTCTAAGAATTTAAGTGATTCAAAACGATTTAGAGGGTTTTGAGGAATCTAAAGTGATTTCGAAGAGATTTGACGGGATTTCAAAAGACTAAGAAAAATTTTAAGATTTTCAAGGAATTTAAAAAGAAATTAAAAAGTTTTTAGAAGAAGTTATTAGTGAAAGACGTTTTAATTTTAGTATTATTAGAGTCAGAGTAAAACGTATCTTGCGAAAACTGCGATAAAAATTTGTTCTTTTTAGTACAACAGACACCATCCGAGTATATCCGAGCTAAGAGCTGCTTAACTTCGGTGTTCGAATGAGAAGACTTTAACAACTTCATGTGTAGAAACTCCCAATTCCAAATAGTTTAATTTTAAATACTATAAACAGAAAATTTTAGATTTCGAATCAAGGACCAGGTTTTTTTAAAAATTATTTCAAGCAAATTTTAGGTGATTTCAACGGATTTGCAGAGAACTTTAGAAATTAAATTTATTCTGAAAGGATTTTTAAGGGAATTCTTAATGCTTTAAATATGTAATTTTTTTGACTTCTGATTTGATTTTATTAAATGTTAAAGGCTTGAATTTGAGACTATTCCATTGTTAATACTTCATTAACAATTTTATAATTTTGGAAGCCATGAATGTCTCAATTGTTCAAATTTAAAATCCGTTAATTTGAAAAGTCTGCCTAATTCCCTAATTCTTTAATTAGAAGGCCTAAAGGTTGAAATCGGCCAAATTTGAAGTGTTTCAACCAAAGATTCTACAATATTCAAGGTTTAATTTTGACTACTTGAACTTGAAGTTCTGCCACGAATTTCTCTGACCTACTCTTCATGAACTAGATCTTTATAGAAGATTCTAGAGTTTTATAAGGAGTTTAAGACATTTTTTTCGACTTTTAAAGTTTTTTTAAAAACATTTTATATTTCCTTGGCTAAAAAAGTCGCTCTATTTAGATATAACGTAACTGGTGGAGTAATTAACGAATCGACTAAATATTTTTCTCACGGAAATGCGAAAATGCAGTGCAATGCAATGCATAATAAAGAGAACGGCGGGTGCCACTCTTCCTTATTACTACGGCCTCGAAACGTCAGTGTAGAAAACCGGAAGTGGATCCTCAAAGTAAGTGAGTAAGTAAGTATTAGTAAAGAAACGAAAGAACGAAAAACGGTTGATACGCGCCTTATATACGTAGCTATAATTTACGCATCGCAGAATCCTTGCGATTTTTTTTACTTTCACAAAAGTAGTCGCCTCCAGGTTGACTAGCGAGATGACCGGAATCTGCGATATATTACGTGAATAATACGAGTATATAGTTAATACTCTTAGCGTAATTGAAACTTGTTTCTATTTCTATATAGAAACATACAGACAAGGTATTAAGTATTAAAGCTATTAAGGTTGTGTGTCAGTTATCTGATCCCTTACCTTGGAAATCTTCTAAAATTAGTTAAATAAGCTATAATTTATTATTATTAATAAATGAATTTTTATTTTTTTTAGCAGCTACTCGCATTTCCCTAATTTCCGTGACAAATTTTCCTGCTCTGGCAATTCCTGACATTATGAAATCTCTACAAATTTTGAGAAACTCCTTGAGACCTTTTTTAACTTCTTGAATTCTCTGAAATCCCTTAAAATCACTTGAAATATCTAGAAATATTTTCAAATTCCTTGAAATTAATAAAATCACTTAAAATGTTTTGAAATTACTTGACAATTCTTAAACTGTAATGCGAAAAAATATATAATTATAACGTTTGTTTCGTAAAATAAAGAAATTGAAAGAAATAAAGAATGCGAATTGAAAATGCTTAAAAATTCCTACAAATACCTAAAAATGAAAACTAGAAATTTGTTCACTTTCTAGAGTAGCTTAAAGTCATTGCTGTGGGTATTGGCGCGACTGCAAAGGGAAGGCAATTATCGTAGCGAAACTTGAACGAGACGAGGGAGCGAGTGTTGGCGTCTGATACGACGGGTCAGGTCCCCGGGGATTCTCAGGACTCAAACGGGAGTATCCCACCTCTCATCGTTCAGTTAATTACAGAGTCCTTCTTCCGCTCACCTCTCCCTTTCCTCTATTCGCTTCTTGAGAATCGAGAGTTCTCGCTTCCCAGGGCGAAAGCTTTAAAGCTTGCATTTCAAAAATAAAAGAAAAATAAAGAAAAGTGGGAATAAGAAAGATAACGAGGAAGAAAACCGCAAAAATTCTCCGTGAAGAATCGTATTTTACTAATCTCCTTATAATTGAGCGATGTTACGTTTCATCTGCTTTCATATTTATCGTTTACCTTAAAAAAATTAAGGTAAAGGCGGGAACTTAATCAGAAAATCTCGCTTATTTCTCGGGTTTAAAATTTGTTTCCCGATTATTCTAATTGTTTAATTCTAGCGTGATAAAAACTCAAGTGATCAAATCCTCGACTATATGCCTAATTTTTACAATTCATGAAATTACACCAATAAACTAAACGTTCTTTCTTTTCGAAAATGGTACTTTTTAAGCTACTCCGACAATATTGGGCGGTGTCAGAAATCAGCGAGCTTAAATCGAGAGTGGGGTTTTATCCCAGGGGGATTCAGACCGAGCGAATCGTTGCCGGGATTGAACGCTTGAAATGGAATAATATCCAATAATCTCTCAGCTCTAGAGCGCTGAATAAAAAAAAGGGACGTTTTATCGGCACATCGCAGCGGCGCAGCCATTTCAATCCCGTCCCGGGCTTTTCCAGCGAAATTAATTATTGATTTCGGATAGGCGTCGAGACGTCGCTTTTAATCGAAAAGCGAACCAACCGGCACCTCCGTCTATTTCAAATCTGATGCTGAATCCTCCCGAGAGGAACTTCCGGCGCTCAATGAATATAAACAATTTTCTTCCGATCTTCAATTTCATTAAATCAGGGCGACCGAATTTAACTTTAGAATATTTAAAATTCCCTTTCTTCTCAGCAAGTTCAAACCTTTTACTTGTGTTTTCACAAAGGATTTAATTCGTAATAAAATGTAAAATCACTCACCAAATCACCGAAGTTTAAATCTTTGTCAGGAAAAGTCAAAGAAGGTTCTCGGAAAGTCGAGGAGACTTCTCTGGATTAGAAATTAATTTGTGTACAATTCCTAAAAAAAAAAAAGAAGCGCACGATAAGTTACAAAGATTTTCTTCAATTAATTATGCCACATTTTTTCTTCCTAAAATTTTTATTTATTTTTAAAAGAGTGAGTGAAGAGCAATACAAAATAGAAAGCAATTTGAAAACGTTTATAAACTAAGATAGACATGAAATGATGAGAAACATGAAAAATGAAAAAAATGTTAATTACTTAATGGAACAGCTTCTTGGAAAATGGAACTCGTATTCAACGATTTTGGATGGAGAGGGAACGTTTTGGAGTCGAAGAGGAACTATCCTGCCGTGATCTTGCCTGTTCTTCTTTTAACAGAGGCACACATTCTATTATCTAGATTAGAATTAGAAAAACAAGTTTTATTCATCACTTAAAAAATAGATTCAACCCTTCTCAAAACCCGAGTTTAAGTCGAAGTACCGACAAAAACTTAGGTTCTAAAATATAAAATATCTAAATAAGAGTAAAGGATGAAAAGAGAAGGATAGTCTCAAATGATTTAGTCAACTTTCCTGTTTTCTTTTTTTGTATTTCTTTTTTGGGAAAACCTAATGTAAGAAAGAGTGTAAATTGTATAATTAACGCGAATACTTGCCGAGGCAAGCAAATTCACAATGATTTGATGTAAGTTTCACGATTCAGCTCACAATGCACTGCATTTAAGAGAATCGAGAGCTAACGACTTTTTGTAAATTAAGCAATGTCTTTAATCACCTCTTGCAACTCATCCCTCGTGTACATGTGGAATAATTTTTCGGGTGTCATTGACATTACTTCGATGTTTGTGTCGTTCAATTTTTCCTCCATTACTTGCTTCAATATCGTCAGAGCTGCCTTTGCTGCTTCCTTCAAAGTCATTGACTAAAATTGAGTTCAATAGTTAAATAACTGGAAACAATGAAAATGAAATAATAATTCAATACATGAAATAAAAAAAGAACCTTATGATAGACTTCTTGCAGCGATTGTTGAGCACCTTCACTGCCAGAGCCAATGGCCTTGGCATCAAATTGAACAAATGTCCCAGAGGGATCCATGTGGAAAAGTTGAGGTCCCTTTTCGTCAATTCCAGCGAAAAGAATCGCGACTCCAAAAGGTCGAGACATGGCGCTTCCATCATCGTCACTGTCTCCGAACTGAATCGCCAGATTGGAAACAGCCTGAGCTGCAGATTCGACGGTCATCTTCTCGTTGTAAATGAACCAGTGATTCTGGCACTCGGCTCTCGCCCTGTCGACCATTGTCCTGGAATCAGCCATTAATCCAGAAACGGCACAGCCGATGTGTTTGTCAACCTCGACTATTTTTTCCACTGTTGTGGGCTCCATCAGGACGGAAGATGTTCGTTTTTCCACGGCTAGAATCACGCCCTCTGATGTTGCGATTCCAATCGCAGTCGATCCAAGTTTAATGGCTTCGATCGCATATTCGACTTGGAAAAGGCGACCTTCAGGAGAAAATGTGTTTACACCACGATCGTATTCCGAACGCGTCAGGAACATCTGTAAATAAAATAAAGAAATTAGCAGATATTCTTCCTTTTAAATTTCTGGAAATGAATTTAAAAAAATGCCTGAACTATAAATCTTTTTGACAATAAATGTGGATTATTCTGACTACCATTTGCCTAAGAGATCGTCTATTTTTTACGTAACGCTTTTTTGAACCCTCCTTCTCTCTTGTAACTTTTATTAATCTGTTATTTTTCGCTCTAAATACAATGTTTTTACTAGATACAATCGAATATTTAAAAATTTTTAATAATATCCAAGAACTTCAAAAGATTTTGAAGAATCTAAAATAAATTTGCATGATTTTCAAAGATTTCAAGATATTTTTCAAGATTTCAATGGATTTAAAAAATTTTTACCAGAAGTTATGAATGTTCAAATGAACGAAATATTTTTTCTGTTAGCCTATTTTATGTAGAAATATTGTTCCAATTAAAAACAACAATAAATATTAAAAGCATTAAAAGTTTCTTTCATACAGTTACTTTTAATGCAAATGCAAATGAATTAATATTTTTAAACTGTTGCAAGTTTAACATTCAATTAATACAAAAATTAGAACATTTAAATGTTTAGAACTTTTAAGTCATAAAATTATAAAGGATATTTCACGTGATTTCAAAGATTTTAATAATTTAGAGATTTTAGGTGATTAATATTTTATGTCCAATGATTCCTAATGTAATTTTACATTTTTCTTGTGAAATTCTTTTAAAAAATCTTAAAATTGTAGTGGTTTATAAAGCAAAGTACTTGCAGGCAGAATATAAGTATAAATAAGATTTTTTACTGTCAAAATATTGACAACTTGCTATCCTCTTCAAGTCACCGAAGATAATTCTTAGAAAAAAATGTATGTTATTATTATTGCCTTTTAAATTAAAATTGTAAATATTTACATTCACATCTCGAAACTATTGACCAAAATACATATTCAAAGAATTAAAATTTTGACGATTTACATTTCGTGTGAACTTGTAGGTTATGAATTTTCGAATCTCACAAAAAGAGAAAAAACAGTATCAAAGTAGAAAAAAAATGTTAAACAGGCCATAATTAACTACTGATATCTAAAATAGGATTATTTATTAAAATTTAAAAGAAAATTTCGAGTGTTTCGTGAAAAAGAGTGAAAGGAGGTTATGCCGAGAATGACAAAGCAAAATGGCTCTAATTTTGACAATAAGAGCCTCACTCTTTAACGAAAAGTTGTTTAATTTTGTTGAATAATTGTATAAGCAATAAAAGATTACCTTGAGGGATTTCTTTGCTAGTAACTTGTAATAATTTAACTAAATAAACTAAGCGCAGCCGACTTGTCACAAACGCTAGTCACTGCAATGAAAAGAACAAACGAACATCGAAGAAACGCGAAACGTCCAATCAAATCACGTCTTTGAAATTTACCATCTGCGCAAGCGCAGTTGAATTTCTTTAAATGGGCGGTAAATTTAAATCGTTAAATTGTATTGCAAAGATCAATTAATACAGAAAAAAGAATAACAAATTAAAGATTAAAGATATTTTCAATTTAATTAGGTAAATATCTGTTTTATCAATTTCAATAAATGTTTCTTTCACATCCTTTGATAAAAATAGCAGAAGCGATAAATTGTATAAGCAAAGTGATTTGGCGAAGCGACCAATCAAATTTCCCTTTAGGAGTTTACTTTTCTGCGCAAGCGCAGGTGATTTTTTTTCAAATAGGCGGTAAATTTTAATTGTTAAACTGTGTTAAACAAAATATATTATTATCTTTGGTTAAACTATATT
Organism: Synergus umbraculus; assembly: GCA_900474325.1. Taxonomy (NCBI): domain Eukaryota; kingdom Metazoa; phylum Arthropoda; class Insecta; order Hymenoptera; family Cynipidae; genus Synergus; species Synergus umbraculus. Next base: position 7,971 of record UCOK01006799.1, read on the forward strand.
GAAAAGTTCAGGTAAAAAATAAAATAAAAAATAAATACTTATTAATTAACGACTTTTTTCTTAATTAATTAAATTTTTGTTTTATACAAATTTTTTAATATTTTAAAAAATTCCAAACTCCCTGATAAAAATTGCGCAGGCGCGAAATATACATATATAAATATGTGTTGTGGACTTGGGGTCGTGAGGTCAAGTCAGGTCATCAGGTGTCAAAAAAATTTGGAAGGATTGTTTATACTTTTTTCCCTTCTGACAAAAACTTTTTGTCATTTTATTGACAGTACGCAATGCTGATTTTGTACAACTTGAGAAACAATTAGAGTAATAAGGTGACAATATTAGTTAGTCCATAAAATAAAAGTATAGTCATAATAATCGCACAATAATGGACGTGTACTTGAGGTTATGTTCTTGTGCAAAAGAGAGAAATTGGGAGACTTTGCCTGATTTTTTGAAACCAAAACAATTTCCCGAGGATGAATCTAAGTAAGTACCACAATTTTTCATTATTTAATTAAATATTTGAGTTTACATTCAGTTAAAACTTTAAAACATTTTATTGTTGACATTTTTATTTTCAGTGTTCAAATTTTCTAGACTATTTGTTATTTTGTTGTTAGTAACAGATAATTCAATATATTATCATTATTTCTCAGTCTCTTATTTAAAAAATGTAGTTTAATATTTAATTGGAAATTATATTTAATAAAAAGAAGTCTTAAAAATATGGCAGCCAAATTCTAGCTAAAATTTTTTATTTCTTTATTTTACTTGACAATTATTAAAACTAGAATTTTTTTCGCTCGTTAGCATTGATAAATTTTTATCGAAAAATATGTGTACAGAGCGAAAAAATATTTAGTTCAAATATTTTTTGAGTAAAATGAGGAGATTGAATTTTAAAGGTAGATTTCGAATTCTTCGTTTTATGTGAGAATTATTAAAACTAGATATTTTTTCACTCTGTACGCACACTTATATTTCAAAAAGGATTAGGGCTACAGAGCGAAAATATACCTAATATTAATATTTGGTGATTAAAATGAGGAGATGTAACTTATTTATTATATAAGAAATTTTTTATTAAATTTTTCACTATTTCAAAACCCAAGCTTCCTTTTTAAAATGACAGAATTATTTCTTTTCCAGAAAAATTGTTCCTCCAAAATTGCTAGCGAAAGTGGCCGAAATTGTAACCGATCCAAGTTTTGAGGTTCCGGAAAAGACAAAGATCATTCTTCTAAAATGTCTCGTAAATTCGTGCGTTTACCATTACAAACACAAAAGCTACAATCTGAAAGAGATATCAGTTTCAAAATATCAAACCGAACTCTATGCCTTGTTGTCTCAAGAAGATTCTACATCAACCTTAAAAATCGACGAAAAATACCCGATAGAGAATCATTTTCCGTATGATGGAGTCAGCCAACTGGCAGTTGACACTGTTCTTCAATCTACAAAAGGAGATAAAAAATTGTCGAATGAAGAATTAGATATTCTAACTCAATGCGTTCAATTTCTTTGCAATTTGGTCTCTGCCGCCTGTAAAAATATTTGTTCTCCGGATTACGAGGAACGTCCGACTTGTGTTAATAATGAGGAATTTAAAAGCGCGATGTTGTAAGTGATTTTATATTTAGAAGAGTCTAAATTTGAAGGACTGGCAATCCAGAGAGTTTTTATTTTAAAAGATCCCTATTTTTATAAAAAGGAATTCCGTAATTATGATTTTCAGGAAGCTGATTGGACACGAGCATATCCCAGTTGTTAGAGCAGCCTCAGCTTTTGTGCACAACATGATGTTTCATTCAATCGGAGATTATTTTTCCGGTAGCGATAAATCTTCGCTAGTAAAACTCTTAATCGATGCAGCCAGAACGGGGATTCAATCAGCCTCAGATGTGATTCTTTTACTCGTCGAGGAAAGAAATGTCCTTCCAAGTATTTACGACGATTTTGAGATGAGCGACAAGTTATATTTACTGGAAATGATTTACTTAGATTTATTAGAAAGGAATAAGTTCCTTTCCGTCGAAACGGCAAAATACCTCGCAGAGAAATTTAAGAAAAAAAGCGATCTAGTTCTCAAAACCGTGGATACTTATTTGGATGGGATGGAACCCATGGAAGTGACGATTTTATTAGATATTCTTGGAATTTTAACATCGAGGAAGGACGAAGTTTCACTTATGTTGAGAGGAGACAAAAGTCTCTTAATAAATGGCCTCTGTGAGTATTTTTATTAAGCATTTAATAATTACATTGCTAAAGCATCTTTGTAAGTTATTATTTCAAATTATTGCGATTTCAGTTCTTCTCAAATCTGTGCATATGGTAGGGAAGGAATCAAATAATTTCTTCACGCCTTTGCAAAAGTTGAGCGAAGTCGCTCCATGCCTTCAAGGACAGGAAGATTTGCAAAATGTGGCTGGAAATTCGAACGAGAGCGAACAACTAATCTTCAATAAAAATATTCAGAAGCATCCTGCTTTTGGATTCAAGGCTGGACTGATTCGTCTAGTTGGAAATATGGCTTTTGAAAACAAGGATAATCAGGATTTAGTGAGCATATTTCTTCTTTTAAAACATTTAACCAGCGGGAGAAACCTCTACCTTATCAACTCCAGCAACCCGTGCAGTGGCGCCATCATTGCAACTCTGCTTCTATCAGAACTTCAAAACCTTTGCTAATTTAAAATTCAAAATTCTAACTCCCAGAGAAGTTTCCTATTCAGCGCGTTTTTCAAACTTTTCTTTTAAAGAATTAACTCTCAAAAATAGAACTGATATTTCTTTGATTTGATTTATAGGTTTGAATTTCATTTCAGTAAAGCTGAAATAAGCAGCACGTCTGTAGGATAGACTCGGCAATTTAGTTGAAATCTGATATGCCATTAAGGCATCAACGAGATCGCAATGTAGCTTCGTCACAGCATCTTTATTTTTTCGCTTTATTTTTTCGCTTTATTTTTATTTTTTTTTTTCATGCGTATGATTCGCTCGCATCTCGTACATGCACAGGCGATACGCGACGAGTGGACGTATGTGCTTGTAGATCAACGGATCGAAGGTAATCGTGTTCTCAAGTTTCGATCTACAAACGTGTTCCGTTTTTTATTTTTTTTTCCTTTTTTTTTCTTTGCACAATCGGCTCTCCTTTTTGCGATAGTTGTATGTATGCAGAGTGCACTGTATGCGACACTTGCAAAAATAGTAAGATCGAGTCGCAAGCACACGAGGACTTGCCCTCGCATTATTCTGTTCTTTGTCGGGGAAGGCAGAATGCAAATTATTGCCTCTTTGTTATAAAGGTTTATTTTAAAATGATCCACAGATTACTTTTAATTTAATCAGGCTTTGCGATAATTTTTAAATGTATTAAATATTATATTTCAAAGATTTACTTCAAATTTCATATTCTCTAATTTTAATTTTCTTTCTAATTTAATTTCTTAAATTAGAAATTTTAAATTCTAATTTTAAAATTTCGAACCTCTAGTTAAAATGAATTTTATTTTGTGTTCCAGATTCGAGAAGAGGAAGGAATTCCCTTGATTTTGGACTCTTGTAATATTGACGCGAGAAATCCACGTATCCTTTACATATATTTTTATTTAAAAATTATTTAAACTAGATAAGAGACTCCTTTTTATGGAAAGCTTTAAATGTCTTAGGAATATCGAAATTGGATCGAAAATAATTCCTTAACTAAAATTTATCAGTAATTATTCAGTGGTCGATTTTAGCGATAAAAAATTTGTGTGATAAGAATATAAACAACCAGAAAGTTATTCAAGAATGCACAAAAGTTGGCGTTGTGGACAGCGCCGTTCTCAGTGAAATGGGTTTGACACTGAATAAAGAAGATGGAAAAGCAGTTGGTATCATGCCTTTTGTCAAAAAGAGATAAATAATACTGCAAATGATGACAAATTTACTTGCAAGTTTATATAATTTATAATTTTTATTAATAAAAACCTGCGTTAAAAAAAACATTTTCAGAAACTTATTTAAATTCTATTTCAAATACTAAGTGTCTATTCATCTAGCTTTTTCAACGCATGATTGGCATTGGCGTTATAGACAAATTTCGCTATTCGCCCTAAAAACCTGGACGACTACCCACGGCCTTTAAAATAATGAAGTTTTATTTAAAATTTCTTTATAGCAATCTATCTTTGTGGTTGTAAATTAAAACAATTTTTTATAAAAATAATCACTAATAAAAATTGTTTTTAATGTACACTTTAGATTTATGAAGCCAGGATTTGAGAGACAGCTGGAAGATGGCCTTGGTTTTGAGATCGAGGCATTCAATTCGTGAGACTTTAGTCGTCGCAAGTTGTAATTTCGCAATCTCACGACTTTATATTATTAGACCATTAAAGTCTAATAATCGAAAATGCTGTACAACTACCATTTAATGACCGTTGAAGATTGCCTCGCTTCAAGATAACGGGATAACACCTCCAGCCAGGAATATCAGTGATCGCTTTATCCTTTAAGAATAATGACTACCGACGTTAGGTAGATTGTAAATATATTTGCTGGCCGTACGAGATTGCAAAATGATCCTGCAATCACACGCAGCGCGGGCATTGCTGTGTGAAATACGATAGGTTGTAGATAGAGTGAAGATACAATTCAACTCGCTGGGATCACTATAGATTTGCAATGAACGACCGTCGAGATTTCTGGCCTCGTGCTTGACATTGTTGAGGTGTTGGTGGATTTACTGCACCTCTGTAAGTCGCCTATGGCACACGCGTAAAGCAACCATTGGCCAAAGTAAGCTGATATTTACATATTGCTTGGATTTCGATTTTTAGACGAGAAGGGATTTTCTATTGCTGTTTCTATTTATATTTCGATTTCCCTGCCTCGATCTATCCTTAGACTTAGATCTGATTGTGAGTTTGATATCCACTGATAAATCAGACTTACGTACGAAACTTAATACGGAATATTTTACTTTTCTACCAAAAATAGTTAACTTTTCAACAAAAAAATGATTCTAACTTTACTCTATTACTAAATAAATTTAGTTTTCCCAAATTCCCAAGTTTTCATAAATAGGAATAGGATGGAAATTTGAAAATAGGATGAAAATGAAAATTGATCAAGTAAAAGAAAAAAGGGCAGAAATATAATAAATACTAAAACTGAAAACTAAATTAATATTCTCTATCTAGAAAGAGATAAATCTTTCATCTTGCAAAATCTGCGGATTAAAAGATGTGTAATAAAGAAATAAATTATTCTGTATATTTCAGATTTCCATGAAGCAAAAATTTCATAAAGCACAGGTCATGGATCGGTAAACATAGATCATAAATTGTTAGTTTCGTGTCGATTGGTGCAGTCGATTAGAACGTTCGTTACGCCCAGGAAGCATATTATTATATTCAGTAAACCTACATCGCTGACACAACCAACGGACAATTATCTAATTCAATTTATTTGTCGATCTTTATCTTGTTCACTCACACATTTTACTGTCCACGCTTATAGACATTTTATAAAATTATATAGATACACGCTTCTATCTCTGGAAGTTTTTTTTTATCCCTTTTTATAAAGTCTAAACGTTTACCAACACTACATATATATTTATCGACAATAATTTTGAAAAAATTGTCCTCGGTTAGATATCAGAGAGTTACGATTATGTTGATCTTCGCGTATTTCTGTAAATCGTTTCTTGGAAAATTACGAAGACTGTAAAATACTCGCTTTTATCGAACTTCGATTCTGATCTGACTTTCTGGATTTCCTTCGTCAAATATTTTATGTTTTATATTCTAATTCGAGGTGTTGAGTCGGGAAAATTTTTCATCATTTTGAAATTGACGATCAATAAAAAAATGAAGCAAAATATGTCCGACTGAAAATCGGAATTTTTTTGGATATCCTAGTGGAGTTTCAAATTATTTATTATTCTAATTAGAACTTGAACACTATAATTTGAGACAATAAGCTTGCAATTAAACTTATTCAATTAAATTGTAATTAACAGATAAGTAAAGTTTTACATTTCTGTCATATATTTATTTGTTTTTTCATTTCATCATATATATGTAATTGATGTATATTCATATGTATATTGAGTGGCTGAATGTAAAATGTGGGTAAAAATATTTCGTTTATAAAAATGGAATAAAAAATAAAAAAGAATTTTTATTCAACTTTTATAAACGATATGTTTTTGTCCTTAAGAGCCATTCCATGAATATTATCATAGATTGAAATGTTGTTGATGAACTGTAATTCTGCAACAAACAAAATGAAGGTTCCTTGTTTACGAACAAAATTCCATGACAAATTCAAACGAAAATTTTTTAAAATGAAAGTTTGCATCATTAGTCACTAATATTTTTGACGTTAAAATTAAAAGTTTCTCACCATTTGCCATCAAGGCGACTGCCAAAGATGGGAAAGAGTTGGGCTTTCGGTAGAGCCTGGCAAGTCGCAATAACGCAAACTAATAACAAGCAAGAAGTAGCGATTTTTAGAAGTGACATATTGAAGGTTGAATAATTTCGAGAGAAGAGTAATCCGTTTTATAGTCGAAATATTTTCCCTGTTTTGCTGAAGATAAATAACTTTCCATTAATTTAATGTCAATCATTTCGTAATTCCATTGGATTGTAAAAATATTTTTGTTATCATTCTCTTTAGTAATATTTTTTGAATAAGTAAAATGGAAGATATTTCACAAAAAATAAAAAAATAAATATACAAATACGGATATTATTACAACTTGTCAGGTAGTACCTCACGATGAGTCACGAGCTCATCAAATTATTATGAGCTCTAAAAATTATTTTTAAAATTTGGAAAAAATGAAAAATACTTTCACCCCATGAGAAAGAAATTTGCACATTTTACGAAATTTCAGTTAGATGACCTCTTGGATCCTTAAAATCATTAATTATAAACTAAGGTAAACCGACTGAAAAATGATGCGAGATAACAGCTTTTATAAATAGCTTTTACATAAAAAGCCACCATTCATTATTGATATTCGTGAAGAGCAGACACGTTCTGAAAAAGGTTACTAAAAACGTTGCACGCGTTCTGCATAATCTTGATTAGATTGCTTTTAATTTCGCGATCGAATTGAGTTGATCGAGCGATCTTGTCGCGAGTAATTAACGCGAAATTCATCAGCTAATTACACAGGAGGCTAATTGGTTCGGTTTAACTGGCGAGATATAAAAACGAGAAGAATGCGGGCGAAGTTGAAAAAAAAATGATTCAAAATTCAACCTAACAATTTCAACTCAGTATTTATTACGAATTATTTAAAATAAGTACAATAAACTTTGCTAAATTTTCCATTGAGTTTTTAAATTCCTTTTTGTGGAGGCAATCAACATTTTTTCTAAATTTAGAATAAATTTTCAACCAGAAATGTGAGTTTCCTACTAAAAATTTTAATTTTCCAATATTTTGATATCTATACCATTTGTTATTCACTGATAAATCAGAATTAGGTATAAAACAGAAGATTTTATTTTTAAACCAAAAATAGTTGATGTTTAGTAAATAAATGTGGAAATTTTCGTAGGATTTCAATGAATTTTGTAAAATTTCAAAATAATTTGTAGTAATTTCAAAGGACTTTAAAATATTTCAAGAAAATTCACAAGAATTGAAAGGAATTCAAGGGAATAAAAAAAAATTTATGCTGGATACAAAGAAACTCGAAGGAATTGATAAGAATTCTAAAGACTGGGAAAAAATTTAGAAAAATTCAAGAGTATTCAAAAAATTTTAGCTGGATTTAAAAAATTGAAAAGAATTCCATAGAATTCAAAACACTTTCTGCTAGGTTTAAACGAATTGAAAAATATTCACAGGAATTCAAAAGAATTCAAAGGAACTAATTTCAATTCAGCAACTAATATAATAAAACTCTATCTGTTTTTATGTTATGTTTAACCGTGAAGTTTACTTTTTAATCAAAAAAGTCGAGTTTCAACTTTATATAAATATAAATAATAATAAAAAATATAAATAAATAATAGTATACATTAAAAAAAAAACAATTCAACAGAATATTATACTTTTCAACCAAAAAACGAATTTTCAACTCAATATTTTATTTGGGCGAATTAAAAAAAAATAATTTAAGATTCAAGCGAACAGGTTCAGTTCAGTATTTACTATGAAGTATTTAAAATAACTAAAATAAGCTTCGTTAAATTTTCCTTCGAGTTCGTTAAAACCCTTTTAATGTAAGCAATCATCATTTTTTCTAAATTTCGAAAAGAGGAGAAGATTTACGGATTTTTTTATTAGTCCTCTTTTTTCTTAACTATCTGGAAATTCATTTTTAAGTGTCCTCCTCCCTGGAGGAGTTGAGTTTCATAAGCCTCTCCCCTTTGTATTAATATTCATAAAGTCGCGTCCGCAGATATATTTTTCAAAGGTTATACTTCGCACGGGACATCTCACAGGCTGGCCGCATTCTCCAGGTTAAATGAGTTCGGGTCATAAAGTTTGAGGCATCAGTTATTCGGAAAAATTTTCCTTTTTTTAATTAAGATCCCAATTAGGAATATCAATCGAAAAATCAATATTAAGTAATTTCTATGAAATTTCTATGATGTCGAATTGAGTTTGAAATTATTAATTATTTTTTATTTTCTGCCAATTAGAGTGAGTCAAATTTTTTTTAATAGAGAGTAACGATTCTCTCAATTATTTTTCTTGGCTGGAAAAAAAAAAGATTCAGCCACATTGTTTAAATTTAACACTTGCCATCAAAGTCATGTAATTTCCATAAGAATAACATGGAAAAAATGTTTTTAGGCTCTAGGGTGTAAAGTAAAGTATATAATATATTATATAATATATAATAATATTATATTGAAGATTTAGATGACCATTTTTACTGATTTCAGTCAGTAATCATATTCATCGATTAAACAGTGAGAAATCAATGAATACTCAGTAAAATTCAAAATTGATTATTCAATAAAATGAGTAAAATCTACTGATTAATCATTTAAATTTGTTATTGAAGAGCATTAGTAAAAATGGGTATCTGAAAAAAAATTGCTGAGGAGTTGGACTAATTAATCAGTGAGGAACCATCAAATAATCAGTGAAATTAAAATATTTATCAGTAAAAATTAATGAATCATTCATTGAAAATGAGCACTGATTTATATTAGTGAAAAATGCGCAAATTAATCACTTAGAGGTTTCGCTGATGAGTCAGTGAGAACTACTGAGTGATCAGTCAAATTCACTAATTGTTTAATTAGAGGTTTCATTTTCATTTAATTATCAGTAAAATGCATTGATTGATCAGTGAAATTCATTGATTCAACTATGAGAGGTTTCGCTGATAATTACCCTCGTTCAGTGATTCATCATTTAGAAACCAATGAATAATCAGTCTAATTCACTGATTCATTAATTAATGTGAAACTACTGAATAAATAGTTAAATTCACTAATTCGGCAGTGAAAATTATGGAAAAATCAATAATGGGTTCGGCTGATAGCCTGTCAAATTAACAGACTAATTAGTAATTAAACCACTGGTCAATTAGTCAAATTCACAGATTTATTATTGAAAATTATTCAATAATTTATCAGTCAAAAACCACTAAATACTCAGCCAATTCACTGAGTCATCAGTAAGGAAACATTGAAAAATCAAAAAAATTCAGTGATTCATCAGCGAGAAACTACTGAATAATAATCAATAATCGCTTTCCCTGATAATCAGTCAAATTTACTGATTCGTCCATAAAGATCGAGTTTCGTTGATAACCACTCAGATTTACTGATTCAAAAACAGAAAACTACTGAATAATCAGTCAAATTTACTATGAGTTAAATTTTTTACCATTCTTACTTTAGCAGATTTTTCTTATTTCATGTATAATAAGGGACAGGTGCGCCTATTTGTCCTACCTAGAAATTTTTTTCTTTTTCTTCCCCCTCTTGAAAACTGGCCCAAGTATGCACGCGGTCGCGCATATGCAAGTAGAGTGTATAAGAAGGCATAGAAAATATATTACCAAGCGGTGCTTTATAAAGAAATTTCGCGTAGGCGCACGCGCACTTGATCGCGAGACTTATTAGGTACCGACAAGTACCGACATAGGCTCATTTCGCGACCTTTGTTAAAATAAAAGCTCGACGCTTCCTAAAGGGGGCGTATCTCCCATTTTTTTTTGTTATTAGCTTTAAAAAAAAAAAAAAATTCTTTGGGAAAGGAAATGCCGGAAATAATTCCATCTTCTCTCTCTTTTATAAGATTATTTGTTAACTCTTGAATACGTGCGTTTTAAACAGATTTGGAAAGATTTAAATGAAATTAATTAATTCAATAATTAAAATTCTCCACTGACAATTTTTTTGATATGATAAGTAATTTTCGTTTTAAGGATGTTAGAGCCAAATTCTTATCTAAAAATTCGATTTCTTCATTTTACTCAACAAATATTAAATTGGGAATTTTTTCCCTCTGTAGAATTAATCAATTTTTAACTAGAATTATGCGTACAGAGCGAGAAAATATCTAATTCAATTATTTTTTTAAGTAAAATCAAAATATTCACTTTTGAATAACTTTTGAAGTTAGATATTGAATTCTTCGTTTTATGCAAAAAATATCGAAATTAAGTACTTTTTCGCTCTGTATGCAGTCTTATATTTAAAAAAACATTAGTTCTACAGAGTGAAAAAATATTTATCTATAATTTTTGTTGAGTAAAATGAAGAATAGAACTTTGAGCTTTACACTTGGGTCCAATGCCCTTAATCGTTAAAAATACTGTTAAAAAATGTAAAATTAATTCTACAGTCACTAAAATTATTTCTGCGTTTTGCTGATTGAGGTAATTTTTTATCTTGGAAGATTAGAAACACTTTATCTGAAAATTCGACATCATCCTGCCATACACACTACGTAGAGATACTTGGAGATACTTCAAAACATTTAATGGCTCCGCGCGCTACGCACCGTAAAGCGTAAGCGTACAATGAAGGAAGGAATTCCTATAATGGTTTTGTAAGAAGAAGGTGCATCGATTTATGGATCGTTAAATTGGACATTCGGGTTTGAACTTCTCAAAAGGAAGCCTGCCAGAAAACAATAACAATAAAATCAAAGGAAAATAATAACGTTGGATGACGTTCTAATGTCTCAATAAGACTCAATTTTACGTAGTTCTTTTGAAATATTTTCAATTTTGATTTAATTTGAAGAATAAAGGACAATTTTGTAGGATTTCTAAGAATTAAAGTGATTTTAAGCAGTTACTAAGGTTTCATTTTAAGGGATTTGAAAATACCTTAATTTAAAAGTTTTAAAAAAAGTTTAACAAAAGTTGCAAGTGTTAAATAAAAATATTTAGATTGATTATTCGAAAAGGATTTTTCAAACCGGAAATCCACTTTCCATGTCAAAAATAAAATCGAGGAGAATTCCCGGATTTATTTTTCTTGGACAATTCCCAGATTTCCTTAAAATTTCGCACAGTAGACAACCTGTTAGATGTAATATGTAAATTTGTATATCAATCATCTTTTCAAATTAGTTCTTCACCCATGAAGAATTTAAAAGCACTCGCTCTTTTATATATATAGTATATATGTATCTCCTAACGACGATAAATTATAGCATTGTTAATTGACCGCTAATTACAGCTAGCCGAGTTAATTGCTTGATTTATCCAATAATTTCTTTCGCAATATTACTTCTACGAGTGGAACGACTTCTCTTACATAATTGTTTAAGTCATTTCTTGAAAGAAACTTCAATTACTCGATATCTCGAACTTCTTTTCCTGATTATTTTTCTTATTAGTCATTCAGAATTCAATATCGCTTCTGATTCAATTTTGATTAAGACTGATCGATATCAATATAAGATTGATTGCCAAATTGAAGTCGAACTTGAAGTCCCAGTACTGTAAAATTTAATAGATAAAAACTTTTCATACTACTTTTTTATTTATTTAATAAATAATAATTACTATTTTCCAAAAGAAATTTTACTTAAGAATATTCACCTTTTTTAATTTTTATGCGCGATTACTTTAATTTAATTTTTAATGATTCCAAATCTTATTTGTGTACGATGTCCCAACTTCAATCTGAACTTAGATACAATATTATTTAGTGCTTTCCTTTGATTAAAAAACTAATTTCAAAATATTTCAGGGAGATTTTAGGATATTTTAAACGATTTCAAAATTTTTTCAAGGATTTCAAAATTTTTTAGAAATACCAAGAGATTTCAAAGAAAATTTAAGTGATTTAAATTAAACTGAAGTTTGCAATGTTTACGATAAACGAAAATAAGGACATTTTTTTCTAAAACATAAGAGATCAAAAATTTTCTGTTGGAAAATAGTTCTATATAATTCAATAAATAACCTACCGAAATTTCCACCCCCGCAGGCATTTGAAACTCACCCTAATTCATCCCTTAAAATTCGAAAATTCACCGAAATTATTCTAATTCGTTGGGTCAAACTTGTTTGCTGATAATAATTCTTTTTAATGCAAAAAAAAGCCAAAAAGTTTTATCCCCGTAGTTCATTTGGAACTCACCTCATATAATCCCTTACGATTAAAAAATCCATCAAAAATTCCCTTCTTCATGGGGTCAAAATTTTACTGTTAATAATAAATCTTCTCCATGCTAAAAGACATCTCAAAAAGTTTCATCCTTTCAGCTCATTTGGAACTCACCTCTATGTCGTTCTTTGAACCAAAAAATTCTTGATGAATATAGGGTGAGTTCCAAATGGAGGAAGAAAACTTCTTTGAAAATCTTTTAATATTAAGAAGTCTTATTATTAGCAATAAAATTTGTACCCTACGAATTAGGGAATTTTCAGTGAATTTTTTTGGACTAAGGAATGATAATAGGGCGAGTTCCAAATAGGCTACGAGAATAAAACTTTATGGGGTGTTTTTTAGCATTGAAAAGAATTATGAACAGCAATAAAATTTTAACCCAACGGGTTAGGTTACTTTTGATGAATTTTTTTTTAATTTTAAAGGATGAAGTAAGGTGAGTTTCCAATTCACAATGGAGATGAAACTTTGGTGGGTCATTTTTTGGGTTGTATAAAACTACTTTTCACCATAAAATTTTCGATCATGTAAGTTACAGAAAAAAGACAAGTTTTTCATTTTCGTTTATCGGAAACGTTGCAAACTTCAATCTCATTAATTTAAATTAAGATAAGATTAAGATAAATATAAGATTACGATATTTCAAGCAATTTTAAGGTTCAAAATTTTAAGTTCAAAAAGTTTTCGAGATATATTAAGGGATTTTTAAGGATTTCAAAAGATTTTTTTGAGATTTATAAGAAAGCAATTTATGTAATTGAAAATAAAATTATCAAAATGATCATTTAAAAGCGATGCTTCTTCAGAAATTAATCTAAGATATAAATTGCATCAGGGACTTACCTTCGAAACTGGATCACTTTCGAAAGGTTGAAAGGTTACCGCGATCCTTTTTTATATTGCAGATTAAGAGATGAAACAATTGATCCGTCGATCGAGGAATGATATTGCAATGATCGCCGAATGCGTAGGATTCAAATCTGAAAAACAAACGTAAATTTTTAGTGATATATTATAAGTTGTATGCTAATGATTCTTCATTGCAGAGTATATTTTTTATTTTATTACTAGCCAATCCCTTCGTCTTAGATTCTGTTCCTTTCTATCTTATATTAACCATATTTTAATCTATTTCTCTTTACCTTTGTCTATTTTCATAAAAATAGGTGAGAAATGGGTGCCAAAAAAATTTTAAGAAACTTAAACCAACAGATTGGAGATAATAAAAAGTTTGGGTAACATAAAATAAAATCTGGACCTACAACCTAAGACAATAAAATTTAAATTAAGAATTCAGGAGAAATTCAAGGGATTTGAGAAGAGTTTCAAGATTTTCATAAGGTTTTTAAAAAACTTTTAATGATTTTAAAGAATTACCAAGAATTTTCAAAAGATTGAAATTTAATAAAATTTAAGGGCTTGGACCCAAGTGTTAAGCTCAAAATCCTATTCTCCATTTTATTCAACGAAAATTATAGATAAATATTTTTTCGCTCTGTAGCACTAATCTTTTCTAAATTATAAGACTGCGTACAGAGCGAAAAAATCGAACATTTTCATTTTACTTAAAAAATATTTGAATTAGATATTTTCTCGCTCTGTACGCATAATTCTAGTTAAAAATTGATTAATTCTACAAAGGGAAAGAATTCCCAATTTAATATATATTGAGTAAAATGAAGAAATCGAATTTTTAGATTAGAACTTGACTTCAGCACCCTTAATAGAATTTAATGGAATTGAATATATAATTTCTTTGAATTCATTGATCTTTAATTAAATTAAGGGAAATATAAACAATTTAGGGAACAAAGGATATTCACTTAACTTTTAGTGGATTTTCATAGGTTTTAGGGGATTTCGAGAGATTTCAAGAGTTTTAAAATAATTTCAGTGAATTTAGAAGACTTTAAGGGCTTTCATATTCAATTCTTGGATTTCCTTAAATTCCAGCACAGTAGAAAACCTGGTGAGGACCTGTGATGACTGCAAATGAAATGCGATTATTGTTGAGCAACTCCTTAATTTGATTACTATTGCAGATTAGATAGAGAAAGAATCGCCCCTATTCTGAAATCACAACAAGGGATCTGCATTATGAAAATCTCGAGCAGACATAACGCGATTTCCTCGTTTGTGGCGGCATGTGGGCATTATCTTTATGGCCTCAAAGAATAAGCATCATGGAAGGGACTGCGCATGCGTCATATGCCGAAACGAGAGAACCTGTTATCGCGAATGTATGCACGGTACATGTACCATATTATATTGTGCTTCAGTATCAAAATTTCGGGTCTAATACATCATCCTCCAATTTCAAACCTCAAGTGATTCAAAAAAAAAAAAGAAAAAAAAAGAAGGAAAAAGTTCTAACGACGTCAATAGAAAAAGTTGAAATTAAATTTTAAAAGTCGTTGATCTTGATTACCTCTAAAGAAAATTTATCTTCCAGCTAAGAGATTACATTATGAATGATTTAAATGATCTTGAAGACTTTAATTAATGACAAAGATATTAAATTGATCAGTCATGACTCATGACTCATATCAAGTGATTTAATTCTAATCTATTTATTTTCTTTTCAAAAATGTGAAGTGTATTTTATAGCATGAAGGACATTCGTCGTCTCTTCTTAAGGTAATTAAAATTTTATTTAATCTCGTTTATATAAGCAATAAACCTATATAAATTCAAAAAAAATCTTTCCTTCTCTTGATTTTACTTTTGAGTATCGCGGACAATTTAGCAAGCGGGTCGTAAACAATTTTTTTATGAATTGTATGTATTACTTATTATAGGACATAAATATTAATGAGTTTCTTATGTTGTTGAGTTTTATAGATTTTTCTTTAATTAAAAATAATTATCGAACGGGTTTAAATCATCCTTCGACTTTTCTTTACATTCCAAGTTTCCCAAGACAAACATTTCCACACTCGGCGCATTCTTCACATTTTTCGTGCATTCCAACTTTTCTGAGAAAGTGTATGATTTATTTTATAAGTGCCTATTTATAAGTAAGCCCTTGTTATTAAATAATTATTTAAGTTTGCCTGACTTTCAAAGCTTCCAGTTGTAAAATATAGAATTCTATTCTATTTGCAAATGAAATAAAACTTTTACAATTTTTTTCGATGACTGAAAAGTGTGATTTTAATATATAATATTTTTAAAGTTATATATATTATTGTAATGACATTTTCTGTTGAAAAAATAAATACTTTATCTAATATTCGGTGATTAAAGAGTAATTGAAACCTGAATTGCAATTCAAGGAGATTTCTTGAGAATTAAAAGGAATTTAGAACTGAATAGAACTTAGTGAAATTTAATTGAAATCCGTAGGATTGAATACATTTTCACAGAATTCAACCGAATTCAATAAGATTCAATAAAAATCACCGGAATTGGATATAATTCAATAGTATGTAATGGAATTGAATAGAATTCCATGTAAATTAATTGAATTCAATAAAAATTAATTAAATTTAATAGAATAAAGTAGAATTTATTTATTTATAGGAATCAAATTTGCGAAATTAAATAAAATTCAACGTAATTCAACAGAATTTTACCAAATTCACCGGAATTGGACGAAATAGCATAGAATTTCATTGAATTAATTCAATTCAATTTCAAAGCTGTTGAATCGAATTCTTGAATTTTAATGGAACTTTATTGAATTTTGGGAATTTAAATACAATTACGTAGAGTTAAACGGAATGTTACAAAATTCTATGAAATTTAATATAATTCATTAGAATTTGAGAAAATTTAATGGAAAAATTTAAAAATAAAAAATTACTGAATTCAGTAAAACTCGATGAAATTTTTTAATTTTATTTAAACTCGATAAAATTCGTCGAATTTAATATCTCTGTGAATATATTTCAATAGAAGTGATTGAAATTTAATTGAATTTCACGAAATGGAGTGGAATTGCATACAATTTAATTGAATGCAATAGAAATAAAAAGAATTTCATTTAATTTAATGGAATTTAATTGAAATAGAATTCAGGGGAATTGGATTGAATTCGTGGAATTTAACTGACTTCCGCAAATTGAATATAATTTCAAGTTAAACAGAATTTTATACAATTCGAATGAATTAAAGTCAACTAAACGAGTTTAACTAAATAAAAATTCAAAAATTTTATTCATCACTATTTAAAAATCGTATTCCTGAATTTAAAATTGAGTTTGTTGAAAAAATCGATACTTTACGATTATACGACACTTTATGAAGAGATTCAGAGATATCTCTTTCACTCATTATGATTGTTATTATGCAAATCCCCGATATCCAAGATCGCGCACTAATCCTAATCGAGAAATGACCACGCCCACTTTACTTATGAAAATTTATGCGCCAATCAATTATACAGCTTTCATCTCGTTATGCGCGAAGCTGGTCCACAATTTTTGGCGCTTTTATTTATTGGTGTTTGTGATTTATGGAATTACGCTCGCAAGCATAACGATCGACCTCCGCTCGGGTGGCCAATTTAGTCATCTTTTGGATAAATTTACTATTTACAAAAGACAGAGAGATGACCCGATTTCCGATTAAGAAATATTAAAAGAGGGATTTGACATTTATAATTTCACATTAAAAACTTAAGGAGATAAAAAATTAGAATCAATTAAGTTTTCAAATTTTATATGGAATTTTCATATAATATACAATTCCATAAAAAGTAATTATGAATATTTTTTGCCCGTAAATTATTATTTTTGATTCCAAGGGATTTCAAGAGATTTAAAAAAAAATTCAAAAATTTTAAGAATTTTAAATATAAAGGATTTTATATGAGACTTCAATTTATTTTAGCGCATTTGAGATATTTTAAAAGATTTTAAATGATTTTAAAAAAAGATGAAGGGATTTAAAAAAAATTCAGTAGGATTTTCAAGAGTTAAATAAAACTGTTTAGATTGATAAATCGGAAAAGTTTTTTCAAACCGGAAATCCACTTCCCACATCAAAATTAAAATTAATTAAGGAGAATTCCCAGAATTTCCCGGATTTCATTAAATTCCCACACAGTAGACACCCTACTGCTTATATATGTATTATACCTGAATTTCTAGATTCAGGACTCATGAACATTTGGGTCAGAAAAAATCTCAGAACTCTCGAAATCCTGATCCCACATAATTCGACACGGCCTGAATAATAGGACCCCCAAAGTTTTTAATTTCCTCTCGCAACTCCATCCTGCCATCGCACATTTCCGAGCGTTTGCTTTTTACTTCTCATTTCACTTTTAGCCCCCGTTTCTTCTCTCCATTCCTCTGGCCCCATAAGCTGAGTGTAACAATGGCCGCCCTCTAATTATCGAAAGACCGCGGCACTTTAAGAGTTCCCGAGCCCATCTTGGGACTCCGTTTCGTTGGCTGATCTTCTCTCTTCTCAAACTCACTTCCCTTATTGTTAGTGGTTTCGCAGTGGCGGCCGCGGCTGGCCGGCAATGATCAGTGCTGTACTTACATTACAACGAAGCCCACCCGCCTTGAAGCTCGAACACCTCTTACAATTGATAGCTTGATCCCAGAAGCGTTTACAGAGAGCTAAAGTGATTCTCAAAATAAAATATTAGAGTCTACTCTCCAATTCTGGATTACTTGAAATTTCCCTAAAACAACAAGAAACGTATTATTTTACTATATATGTTTAAGTGGTTTCATTTTGAAATTCTACTGACTTTATACAGTGATCCACTTCTCTCTAATTAAAATTTAGAGAATAAAGAAATTTCGAAAATTTCGAACACTTATTTATGTGGAATTATGCGTAGAGTTCCACAAACTTCACCTGACTTTCCACGTGACTAAATTTCATTAAAATATATATAAAAAGTTTAAGCGAATTTCTGCACGAAAAAAGATTCACATGATTTTATAACTTCTGATTATTAATATTAATATTTCCCCCTTTATAGTTACGTTACTGATGAAGGTGGATGATCCACCAGTGCAAAAAAAAAAAAACAATTGCTTTTTGCACGCGAAAATTAGTTTCGTGTCCTGACCCGCAAACTCATACGTTATTAAATTGGCGATATTATATTGAAGGAGTCGAGGCAACAACTTGAGCATTGAGTTTAAAAGTTAATATAATTAAAGCCCCCCCCCCTCCACTTTGAAAACAAAATATTCCTCCCCCTTCCAATCAAACTTTTTCCCAACGAAACCCCCCCTTCTTTCCAATATAAAATATACATCCCTTCCCAACCAAAACACTTCTTCCTTCCAAATAAAACTTTTCCCAGTTAAAACCTTCTTCCCTTTCCAATCAAAGGCCCCCTCTCCTTTTAAAATAAAAAAATCTCCCTTCCCCTTCCAATCAAACCTTTTTTTCAGCTAATACCCCCTTCTTCTTTCCAATATAAATTTATATCTTTGTTCCAATAAATGTAAAAACAATCGTCAGACTGGACGTCTGAAACTTCAGCCAATATATTTTGGATATGTAATTAATAAAAGAAAGTAAACTCCTGTTTCTTTAACTAAATTTCCGGCTAAAAAAACGTAACATCCCGCAACTCAACACTCAGTACCATTCTTGGTCTCAATGAATAATATCTGGATTTAAGCTTACCTGAAACATAAATAAATTACATTTTGTTAGTTTTATAAATAAATTACGTCAATTCTATATGTAAACTATCGCTCTAAATATGAATTATACAGGGTGTCTCGGTCAAATTTTTTTCCTCCGACCAATTTATGACTAATTTTTTTATTTCCATCTTGTGATTCTTGAAAAATTTTTTTTTTAATTTGATAAGTTAGAAAGAGAATAAAAATAAGTAGACGAAGTAAAAAAAAGTCGATTTTTCAATAAAAGATTATCTCAGCTAAAACTCATTTCCCTTTCCAACCAAAAATCTACACCTCTTCCCAAGCAAAATGCCTCTTTCCAACTACCACCCCCAACTCTGCCTAACCAAAATGTTTTTTCACCCTTGAATCAAAAATAGTTTCTCCTTTTTAAGTAAAAAAATCCTTCTTTTATTCAAATCAAATCCCCCTCCCCTTTCCCACCAAAAAGCCTCTTCCCATTTATTTATTTATTTGAATTCAACAAATAACAAACTTAGAAAAGTGTTTTCAAATTAAAATTTATAAAATGGAAACTTCATAGTTCATAATATAAAGAAACGCGTTTTGCTTTCTCAACCTTCTGGAACTGATATTTAAACATGTAAATCTACATGTCCGATTTCTCCATAGATTTCATCTCAATCTAGTCGAGCAACATTAAGAAACTTGCAAATTTTCTTGTTTTCTTATCTCCTGATTTCCGGAAACACCTCTAACTTTGCATAGGTGGGCAGCACCAGAGGAACGAGAAGCCGGTACCAGGGAAGGGAGATACGCTTCGATATACGTTATATGAAGAGAAAATACAGGTGGTGCGAAGAGAAGCGTGTGAAATGGGCGTTACCTGGCTGGGCTTGATCGAACCTATTACCTATTACTATTTACCTCTTAGTAAATGTAAATATTATGGGATTATAAAGTATCTTAATGGATTTGATGATATTTTGTGGAATTTAAAAATGTTTGAGAAACTTTTCAGAGATTTTCCGAAATATCAGTGGATTTTTCGAAATTATAAGGGATTTAATGAGACTTCATGGGACTTTGAGTAATTTAAAGTAATATCAACTAATTTTAAGAAATTTAAAGGGATTTCATCAGATTTTGAAGGATGTTAAAGGCACATTAAGAAATTTTATAAAACTTAAGGAAGTTTCTGAATTCGAGAAGGAATTACAAGTTTTTATATTTCAAGAATTAAAAATTCTCTATAATTATTTGGTCTACAAGAAAAAAGTGTGCAAAAACGAGAAATTAATCACGCACAGAGCGCGCAGATCATAATTGCTAGTCTTTTAAATAAAACGTTATAGCTAAATTTAAATTCTAAAGCCAATTATAAAGCGATTTGAAAATCCCTCATATGAGGAGCCAAATATAAAACCCCTATTTCTTTCAAGAGACCCTCTTCAGAATGTAAAACAACATATTGCTTTAAATAATGTCATTACGCTTTAAGTCCAATATTCTATAAGGAGATGATCCAAAAGAAATTGTGAACTGTTTCGAAATCAAGATTGCACACTTGAACGCACCCTTGAAATGACAAAAGCCCTTTTTCAGAATTAAGGCGCCACTCAACGGTCTAAGCCCCTTAAGCCTGGTTCCTCAAGTCCCGGGTTTAAAAGTAAAAATACAAAAATACCATCAATTGAATGGAGCCTCTACATTTTGTCACATAAAGAATTCTCGAAATGGAATGGATGTGATTCTTAAAAAGAGAAAAGTGTGTCAAATCTGGGTCCTAGTGAAAAGTCGCTCACAGGATGTACAAATTTGGCATGAAGGAAAACCTTTGTATCGCAAAATATATGTTACAGAGATGACAATAAAATTTAGTGTTCAAATTTTTCAACACTGGATATACTAAAACTTTCTACTCAAGAGTAAATCTCAAAAATTATTTTTAGCACAAAATTATTCGTTTTCCCCTTCTAATCAAAACGTCTCTTCCCTCTTGGAACCGAAAGTCATCTCCTATTTTCTAATAAAACCCCCCTCGCCTTGCTAATCAAACCCCGCCTCCTTTGCCAATCAAAACCCCCCTCTCCTTTTCAACTAAAGCCTCCTTTTCTTCATTTCAACCAAAATACCCCTCCTCTTTTCAATTTAACTATATGACCAAACCCCTCCCCCTCCCCGTTACATCCGAAACACTTTTCCCTTTTTTTAACAAAAATTGCTCTTCCGCTCTTCCAACTAAAACCCCTCTCCCCTATACAACTAAAATCCTCTCCAATTCCCAACAAAAATTTCTTTTCTTTCTTTCAACCAAAATACCCCTCTTCTTTCTCATCTAAACGATTCTTACCCCCTTCATAACCAAAACTATTTTTTCCTTTCCACTCAAAACTACCCCTCCTTTTTCAAATTAAAACTTCTCTTGTTTCATCTAACAAAAATCTCTTCTTCAACAAAAAACCCTCCTCTCCAAGTTCCAATCAAACCCCCCCACCTATTTTCTTCCCAGTAAAAAACCGACCCCCTATCCATCCAATTCAAACCCCTCTTCCGCCTTGCAACCAAAACTACACTACCTTTTCCAACCAAAGTTCCAGTCCAGTTTCCAACCAAAATACATCTTTCCATTTACAGATAAAACTTCCTCCCCTTTTCTATTTAAAACCTCCTCCTTTTTCTATCCCCTCCCTTTTTTAATCCCAATTACCCTATTCTTCCTTTCTCTTTAAATAAAACCCATCACTTCTCAATCATAACTCCTCTGCCCCTATCCAACCATAATCCTTTCCATCCAGAAAAACTCCTTTGCAAACCATAACTCCTCTTTTATCTTACAAATTGCAAGTTACAATAAAAACTCCCCTACTCTTTCTAACTAAAGCATCTTTCTTTCAATCTAAACCCCCTTCTACTTTTCAACAAAAAACCCTCCTCCTCTTTCCAACCGAACTCTCCTTCAGCTTTTCAATCAAAAACCTCCTCCCCTCCCTTCTGAAACCCCCTCCCCCGTTAAAAAAAATCCTTCTGTCTTTTAAAATTATAATTCCACCCCTTTTCAAACAAAAATACCTCTTCTGTCTTCCAACGAAAAATACCCTCTTCTTTAGTTAAAATGCGCCCCCCTATTCATCCAAATAATGCCTTTACAAGTCCCAACCAAAACCCCCACCTCTTTCCCAACTAAAATCTGTTACCCTATCCATCCAAATTGCTTATTGCCAACCAAACGCATCTACCGCCTTGCAACCATCAGCCCCCTCCCCTTTCCAACCAAAACACCTCTTCCCTTTAGAGGTCTTCCATAAAACACGAGGAAATGAATTTTGCGAGGCTGAGAATAATAAAGTCGATTTCTCCGAGAGGATAAAGAACGATAAACCCAAATGGGTCGATAATTACTATAATCTACTTCACAACCGGATTGAAAGCCCTTAAAGAGGAGAGGATCCCACTCGAGAGTAAACAGCTCACAAAAAAGATTTTCTCTAAAAACTGGCAAGCCACTTGTTAAATAAATGCACCCAGAAGGGTCTATGTCTATATCTATATCCATCTTTATCTCCATTTCTTAAAATATCTTATCCTAATCCTGTTACAACACTCCAACCGTTCATCCCCAATTCCCCATTCATCTCGAGACCGACACCTACATTAAGTAGTGCGATACCTGTACCTTTTCTTCACGCTTCCTATCACAGCTTCCTCCCACCTCGGGACCCTTTTCCCCCTCACCCGAATCTACACCATTGAGAGAATATAGTAGTTCCTCTCCTAATTTTTTTCAGTTGTATGTTTTTATTAGCGGTTTGTATTTCGAGCAGATGTTTGTCCCTCACAATAGCCTTTGCAAGGGCTAGCCTGTTACACCTCGTAAGGCATTGTTGCACCCAGATATAAAAGATTCATTGAGGTAGGCAGTCCATACCTATGCTCTTCTTAGGAGGTCTTAGGGGAAAAGGAATTAAGTCGTGTAACTCTCCGTTCCCAGTGAAGAGAGCTAAACTAAACTGGTTTACGCAAATCCGCTTCTTGCGAAATTAAGGCTGTTGGACTCAAGATCCAACCTAGAGAATCTAAGAGCCGATTCCACCAACTGTGATTAAATTTTTATCCTTGATTAAATCCTTAATTTGCGTACGAAAGTATTGATTAACTTAAATTAATCAAGGATTAAAATTTAATCATAGTTGGTGAAATCGGCCCTAACTCTTCATTTTACTAAACGAATATTGGAAACGGATATTTACTACTTTATTGGAACAACATCCCATGTGGAAATGTTCCCAGATTCTGCACCAATGTGTGCCCAACTGGACAGCCCAAATAAGAAAAAAAAATTAAAACGATTCGATTCTTTTCATTATATGATTAAATAAATGTAAAGTGTGAGCAATACTGCACTAGTTTTAATCATTCATATTCCTGAATTACCACAACTAAAATTTCTAGAGCCAGTCAATGTTTAGTTTATACTTATATGTTTAATTATAATTAATCCAGAATTTGTTAATTTTTTAAATATAACGATCCGTTAATATATAAAGATTATAAAAAATCAATAAATCTTGTAGTGCAAAAACAAGATAACATTCGTTAATAATTATTTTGGTAATATTGTTTTTATTTGGAAATTTGGATTTTCAGGAATTATTTATTCGGTATTTTCAATAAAAAATAGAATAGACCAGAAAAATACTTAATTATAAAATTTGAGTAAAATGAAGAGATAGAATTTCAAGGTAAGATTAAGGACCAAACACCCTTAAATTAATATTATGAGATTTCAGTCTAATCCTTCGGTTTTAAGAGTTTTCCACGTCAACTTTTAGAAAGGAAAATAACTGACATTGGGAAAACTCTTAGGCAGCTTTTGGAAAAACATTGGGAATCGCCTCTAATATAATTATTATATATTTTATTGCTGCCTATCTTCAGTTTTAGACATTTTAGCTATGTTTAGTTTCAGTTTAAAGTGTAGATTTAGGGGATGCCAATGCCGATGGGAAGAAGAAAAGTAGATGGCAACCTCAGATAGAGGAAATATGATACTGCTGTGAAAAAAGATACGAGATCCGTCACTTTAGAAGCGACAGTTGAAACGACCAGAAGTTTTTAGTCAATCTGACTTTTATCCTAATATTTATTTCAAACATCGATTTCACGATATTTACAGATTTTTAGGAATTTCGTATGATTTTAAAAGGTTTTAAGGTATTTACAGTAAATTTATAAAATTTAAAGACTTTAAAATATACAAAAATAATAGAATTGCATTTGAAAAGAATTAAAAAGATTTTATAAATATTTTTAAAAGATTCAAGAGATTTAAAAAGAATTCAAAAGAACTCAAAAGGTTTCAGAATAATTTTTTCAAAAATTCAAAACTGAATTTAACTGAATTTGAACTGAATCTTTAAGTGAATTCAAGCAATTATAGAAGAATTCAATGAATTTAAGCAAACTTGAAAAGATTGGGAACGTTTAAAAAATTTCAAGAACTGTCAAGTGAATTTTAAAAGAACTCAGAGCATTTGAAAAAATATTTAAATACTCCAGACGAATTCAAAACAATTCAAAGACATTTTTTAAAAAATAAAGGATTTTAATTTCAGAAAATTAAGAGCAGATCAAAATTTTTTAAGTGATTTTAAAATATATTTAAAAATTATTTTAAATTGTTTTAAGGTGTTTAAAGTAATTTCAAACGACTTGCTAATAATGGAGTTAAAAAAAATTCCTGATTTCTAAATTAAATTCTAAATCATTTATTTGCAATTAAGATAACGGAATTCTTAAAAATGTTACGAAATAATTGTTAAGTCATTCTACATGGATTTAAAATATTGAGCAAAAATATGTTGGACATTGATTTCTTAAAATTTCAAAACAACATTTAATAATATGACTTTAAATTCCTCTAAATCTTTAAAAATTTCTTCAAAATCCCCCAAAATTTGCTCAAATCTTTTAAAATTCCACAACATTTCAAATAATTTAAATACAATTCCACGAAATCTTTAAATCACTAAAATTCCTAGAAATCCTTGAAAATTTCACGAAAAATTGTACAAAGATACTTTTTTTTTATCGAATAGGTAGGGAAAAAAGTAATTTTTTTATATTTCCTCCATGGACTTCAATTTCAAAGGAAATTTTGATGGAGAATGCACACAAGATGGTAAATGTTATCAAAAACCCGTTTTGCATCCTCCTTACTCTCTTACACTGAAAATTTGATTCAGAAAAGAGAAATGGGTAATTTAACGTCATCGGATAATAAATAGCGAGTATTAACAAAGCGTCCTGTGATCGTTCTGCTTGTAAATAATACAATCGTAAAGTTATAATAACGTCTCGTTGAATTATACGATCTTGAACGAAATTCACGGTAG
Organism: Synergus umbraculus; assembly: GCA_900474325.1. Taxonomy (NCBI): domain Eukaryota; kingdom Metazoa; phylum Arthropoda; class Insecta; order Hymenoptera; family Cynipidae; genus Synergus; species Synergus umbraculus. Next base: position 33,543 of record UCOK01006799.1, read on the forward strand.
GCTGTAAACGTTTTTTACAGTTTGTTCTTATGGATATTAAAAGTCTCGGTACACGACAAAGGTGACCATAAAGTAATTTACAATGGATTCACATTGTACGCTCATCTTTCTTCCCCTTCTTTACGTTTTTTCCTCCTATTCATTACGCATGTGCGTATATACTCGTTCATTTAATATGTACCTTGCATAGCAATGTGCAACATCATCTGATTTCTATTGTTGCTATCGTGTGTAATATTTATACAAAAAAATTATCATTTTCCATTTATTTTTTAGGGTTTCTACTAAATTTTGTCCACGAAATTCCAGAAAAATACCCAGTGATGTCATAGGTAATAGTCTATTTTATATCAAGGGCGAAAAGAAGATAAAATAAAACTATTCTCGTAATGACACAGAAAAATGTTTGCTGGCCGATAATCAACCGCGAATTTTTTTACCAATTAAAATGGCCTCCCTCTATATTTGATTAGTATTGAAATTTCCATGTATAAGTCAAATGTAGATCAGTCCATTGCAGGATCAAACACGTGACCATTCTGCGCAACGAGACATGATTCCTGTCGTTTGTTCGATCGTTCCGACTCGACGAAACGACGAATCGACTTTTGTTGTGATTTTTATTACCTTATTTTATGACCTATACTCTTAACAGGAACAGTTTGTAGAAATTATGATATGCGAGCCAAGTCAATCGTGCCACGTGCTCGACCATAAAACCGCAAACTAGATAAGGTTCTTTACCTTGTGAGTAAACTCTCTTGCTTATGTTACAGAGAATCATTCCTTTATTTGATTTATCTGATTTTCCTTCGGCTTTTTAATTTCAGGATTATCCACATCCTAAAAAATAAAAAAGATTATCTTATTAGATTATGTTATTCGATTACTTATTATCTAATACTAATAATAATAATATTAATATTAATATTAATTAATTAATTAATTAATAACTAATATATTAATATATTAATTAACATATATTAATATATTAATTAA
>UCOK01006800.1:0-90872 GCA_900474325.1 Synergus umbraculus
TATTACCAGGGTTGCACACGTAATATACCTTAAGTAAATTACATGAGGTTTTTGACGTAATTTACGTACGTAATTTACGTCTCTAGTTTTTTACATGTAATTTACGTTTTCAAGATGGCGACTGCGCTTCATATTTAGAAAGTAAACATAACCTAATTCTTGAATAATTGAGGTTATGTTATGCTCTTTTCCCCCAAACTCCTTTTAAATCCGCCATTTTATACATTTATTACATTTTTTTACGTATAATACGTAAAATACGTATTATACATATAAAAGTCCGAGTTACGCGTAACCGTGCAACCCTGATTATTACGCGCTTTCCTACAGCAGTGATACTTATGTAAATGACGTATTATACGTAAAAAATCCTCGAGTTATTCGTATGCGTATGTAATTTATTAACCCTGCAAGTACATTGCAACCCTGGCTCTGACTAAAATCTTCTGCTCCGAAAGAAATTTGTCAGGTGATTTTGTTATGGTTTTCGGGAATATTTTTACAAGTATCCATCGAATGATTGAATATCTGGAATCCGAATTCACAATCTCGTAAAGAATAAGAAGAATTCATAATTAATTTTGAAAAAAAGGAGAAAATAGAAAGGTATTTTGACAAGATTTTACTTTGCAGGTTAGGTTTTTAATTGTGCTGATTTTTTAAATAATATATATATTTACAAGTTTCTGAAATAGAAATACAATATAATTCTGAATTAAATCCTTCGGGCTTTGAACTTCTCTTCTTTTTCGTTTCTTGAGGATTGGTTGGAATAAATTCAACTAAAAATTTTTTTAATTTCATCAATAATTTTTTTACATTGTACGAGATATTGTATGTAGATTTGAGTAAAAAATTATAATATATTTCTGTATTTTTTTACCCGCCCTGTTAATTTATTTTATTCCGAATTTGTTATTGCAGGAGAAACAATGCAAAGTTTAACAAAATGCATGCAACGCTTATTTAGCGGAACATCTCTAAATCAATTTCGCCAACCAAGTTTACAGAGTTCGAAGCCAATTGTAGCTGGCTATGCAACAAAGTTTCAAAGGCATAACAGAAAGTTTTATCCTATTCAAACTGCTGAGGAAGAAAGAAGACCTGCAGTAAGTTCTAGTTTTATTGGTTTAAACCCGAAATTTTTTATTCTTTTAATTTTCAGAGGACATTTTCTTGCACTATAAAAATATTACACATAAGATAAGAACCAATTGATTTTAAAGTAAATGATTTTCAGTTTGTTTGTCACGTGAAGAGGAATTTGAAATATAGTCCGAAGAATATGTGGTATGTGGCAAATTTAGTGCGAGGGATGGCTGTCGATGATGCTCTTACGCAAATAAGCTTCGTTTTGAAAAAAGGAGCCGCGTTTGTAAAAGAAGCAATTCTGCAAGCCCAACAAATGGCAGTTACCAACCACAACGTAGAATTTAAGAGCAATCTGTGGGTTTGTAAGTAAAACTGAAGTTATTTCTTCAAGGAGTTAATATGATTTGCTTCCTCTTATACCGGCCTGCTTTGAATTTTGAAAATTTAAAGACTTAATGTTGGAAATTAATTAAAGAAACCATTTATAACTATAACTTCTTTTTCTTATATTAGCTTTGAATTTTGGTTAATTGAATACTTATAGATCAAAATGAAATTTTTCAAAATTAGAAATAACAATAAATTCTTTACTTCAATTAAATGCATTAATATTATAGGTCAATGGATTCTTCTCGAGAAAAGGAATCTTTGTTTTTAGCATCAGCTTTGAATTTTCATTATTTGAGGACTTAAAGTCCAAAAATCTATTTTACAAAAATTATAAAAGTATATAAAACATGTAAGTGGAGTAAGCCTAGCAAATTTATCTGTACACGTTCTCTAGATATTACTACATCGCTAAAAACGTAATACTCATACATTCGGCCAATATTTCAGAGTATCATATTTCATATATTCTCCTTGAAATATAATTAAAGAATCCTTTTTTCGAAAACTGGATTTTGTTACAAGTACGAAACTTCTTCTATGAGGAAGCAAAAAGTCTTTAATTTGAAAGAAGTAAATATTTATCAGTTTTAAATTTTACAGCGGAATCATTTGTCACCAAGGGAAGAGTAATAAAAGGCGTAAGAAAACACGCGAAACAACGAATGGGAGAAATTCGATACATGTATTGTCATTATTACGTCACTCTCGAAGAAGGAAAACCGCCAGAAAACTATTACTTGAATGGATCAAAGACGAAAGAACAATTGCTCGACGACTACAAGGAAGGTCTCAGGAAACGTAAAATCTACAACTCTTTGTAAATTTCTATTTGTAGTTCGTAATTTAAAAAAAATATAAAGAATTTTGGCGAATTTTTTGAAAGTTCCAGAATTTAATTAATGTTATCTAAAGTATTCTTCTCCAGTAGCCTGTATTAGATTTAGATAATTTAACAAAAATTATCGCTAGTTGTAAACTCTAATTTTTATTTAGTTTTTTAAAGTCAAAAAATTTATATTTAAAAATTCATATTACGCGGAATTCCATTTAATTTTAAGAATAAGATCTAAAGGTCTTTTTAAATTCCTTTAAAAATTGATAATTCTTAAACATCAAAATTTTAAAATAATTTTCTTGAAATTTGACTTTTAATGATACGCTTAAAATTATTTTTTTCAGTATTTGAAAAATTTACAATTTGATGGTTTTCGATCTTGAATAAGTGTAATGAAAATTAATTACCTTGAAACACATTTATGATATATAAAAAAAAGCATTTTCAATGCAAGAAAAATAATTTAAAACAATGGATTCACAGGAAATTATCCTTTATTAGAGGAGAAAGCTTAAAGTACACATTATATCGTACGAAGTAATTTACAACTTTAGCTTTGTTCTTCTCCAGTGACGCCTCTTCGCGTTATACCTGAAACATAAAGAAAAAAAATATCATTAGTATTACAATAAAAACATTTACTTAAGTTTGTTATTCAAAAGAAAAAAAAATCATCTTTAAAAAAATGAAAAAGAAAGAATGTTAAGAATATTTAATAATTCTTGAAGCCTTACATCATCAAAATACAATTTTTAACGATTTTGCAGGTCTAAGAAATCTCCAAATAAGAGAAATATTTGATAGTTGAAAAAATATTTGAAAAATAAAAAAAAAGAAAATAGGACTCAAGTTTTAATTTCAAAATTTAATCTCTTCATTTCACGAAAAATAAATACTATAATTAGAAACTACAGAGTGAAGAAATATTAAATAAATTATCTTTGTGAAATATAAAGTAAAAGTATATAATAAAAGAGATCGCGAGTTTTGAGGTTAGAACTTGGATTGTAACGATCGAACATTTATATTTTTACATAAAATTTTCATTACATTCAGTGGCCCCTCAATTTAAATTATTTTGTAAATTAAAAACGTAATAAATATTTTCGAAATTACAACAAGAATATTAGAATAAGTATTATTTTTATGATGTATTGTGAGAAACTAAAGATAGCAATGATTTTATTATGGTTTTCCGCACTTAATTGAATAAAATATAAAAAATTATTTAATTAAATGAACTTTCATTAAGGCCTACATTATTACATTAAAAGATATTATTCAGAATATTTAAAAAAATAAAGCAGAATTGAAGTACGATTTCTAACCTAACTTTAAGTTAGATTGTTTAGATTGTAAATATTTCTTATATAAACTAATAAAAATTGATGTAAAACCCTCTCAAATACTTTTTAAAATATAATAGTAATGAAATAAATATTAAGTAAATAAAAACTCACCTTATTGTGTTCCCCGTCCTCATTCGGACCCACTGGGGAATCGGTCGATTTTGTTTTAGCTTTTTAGCTAATTTTCGTTTAATGATAAACGTCTTATGCGCCGACTGAAACAGAAAAATACCCAAATTAATTAAATTTGTATTAAAATTTAGTTAATTGTTAAAGATTGCAAAGATTTATGTGGATTTTTGTAAGAGCAAAATATAACGTACCATTTTGGGTGCTGGCGTTTTTCAAAGCGGAAGTGTCAAATTGTAGAAGCACCGACGACAACATGAAAAAAGTCAAAAAAGATGAGAAACTACGTTAGTCAAGTTAGTGATTAAAAAATGTCCGGAATTACGAAAAATTCCTGAAATTGATGAAAAATATTTGTAATTCATCTGGATATTTAACTGGATTTCTAACCAGTACAATTAATTAAGAATAATGATTAAAAATTGATAAAAAGAAATTAAATACATTTTTATTTATATATGTATCTTTGACTTGACTTTTATGTAGATAATGTAGAAAATTTACTTATCGAGTAATCGCGGGAATTTATAAAATGTTCATTTTGTAAATATCCATGCGGTGTATATACGTACATACATACAATGCGGCAAACATGTGGATGATTTAAAAATGAATTTGAAAATTGAGTCATATATATAAAAAAAAAAAATTATTACAACACAATTTATTTATAATGTATATTGTATGAGGCATTGCCTCATACTTTTAAGGTAAACATTTATCTTAGTATTGTTCAGCCTTTCATTAAGACAGCAGGTAATCTGGTAATCGCAGAGATAATTAAGAGACGATAAAAAAACACTATTTATTCTCTGGTAAATACAAAGCCAATTAATTAATATTATTTTAAGCAGATAATTGCGACATATGGCTATAAGATTAATGCATTTACATAATTGAAAAGTAAGGAAGTTATGATTATTAATAATTTTTTAAAAATTGATTTTTCTAGTTGTATCAATTAACAAAATTTCATTGATACAGCTTAAAAATTTGTTAAATTTTTCTTTGCAAGATATTTGCAGATATTAATCCTACGGAAATTCGTCACGAGTGGAATAAGAAGTAGCCTTTAAAAATATATTATCCACTGGTGAACAAATATTGCAATCAAGAAGTCAATGAAATTGCTCTCTTATTCATATCTTGAAACTTTTACTGATATACATTAGCATTAATCAAAGATATCTAATAAATTCATTGAGAAAGATAAAATCAATATGTACTTCTGATAAAGTATTCTAAATGAAAAATTTGTACGTGAATCAAGCTTGTAATAAGATTGAATTTATATATTGTATTTCGCAGTATTTACAAAATATTTTCGTATGTTTTTTTTTTTTTTTTTTGTGAAAGTAGTTAATTCGCCAAATTATAGTATTATATACATATAATTAAACACTGTCTATAAGGTTTAGTAAAAAATATTTATTATTGGAAGCGTAAAGTTGGAGAAACTAAATTTACTTTTGTAATTATGGTATATTACCGTGCAGACATGTCCTTAAAGAACTTAATTCTGTCTTTGAACATAAATATTGAAAATATATATTTTATTTATTTTAAGAAATGTTTTTCTCAATTTTATTATTTTCTTTATGTTTGACTTTTAGTTTAGAATGCATTTCAAATTCACGTATTGGTTCTGCTTGGCCATTCTTTGTTTTCTATTACCACAAACCAAACCTCAGGTAAGAATATTTAAAAAAATTTTTTTACACTGATATAAATCTATTTATTGCTATTACATATACATATTTTTATGCTATTGCATATTCAAAAAATTGTCTGTCAAAGGAAAATTTTTTATCAACTCAAGTAGAGTAAAAATTCGGTTCTTGTTTATGTTCTAACTCTAATTAAAAAAAAATTATATAACTTTTAGGGTACTCCCATTGAATCTCCATACTATGTTGGTGCTGTAGTAGAATATCATGCTATCCAAAGAATGGAGGCATCGACATCTGTTGCTAATGCAAATGTTGCTAATTATATTACTATCATAAAGAAGGCAAAAGAATTGAATCCTGTGAGTGTTTATTTTATACAATAGTATATAACAATATACATAGTATATTACTTCAGAAAATAAGTAGTGTTTTGATTGAAATTTAAATTATGTTTCCTCAGTTTATTATTTATTCAGTCGAATTACTCGTAAAGAAAATTTCGTTTTCAGAATTTAGATATCATAGTATTCCCTGAAAATGGAATGCCCGCAGCTCCTTCGTATATACCTAGTCCTACAGAAAAGGCAACACCCTGTGGAGATAAAAATACAAATGTGTCAAAGGTTATATTATTATTATTATTATTATTATTATTATGTTCCAATATCATTTACATACCCAATTTATTAAATTTATAGCCGTCCATTTAAAAATATGAACGTATGTCGAATTTCAGACTTTGGAATCCTTGTCATGCACAGCAAAAAAGTATCAAACATATCTTGTGATGAACCAGATAGAAAAAGAAGACTGCACAAGTTGTGCAAGTAACAACTTAAATATCTACAACTCGAATATTGTTTTTGACCGTTCCGGAACTATAGTTGCTCGCTACCGGAAGTACAATCTTTATATTGAGTTTGGCACCAATGTGACTTCCGAACCTGAGCTCTCAACCTTCGACACAGATTTCGGAATTAAATTCGGTCAATTTATTTGCATGGACATTTTGTACAATAGCCCAACCTTAGATCTGGTAAAAAAGCTCAATGTAACTGATATTTTGTTCCCTACTCACTGGTTTTCAGAACTGCCTTTCTTAGATCAACTGGAGGTGCAGGCTGCTTGGTCTTATGCGAACAATGTCAACCTTCTCGCTGCAGGTTTTAATAGCCCTACTATGGGCTCAACTGGAACCGGTATTTATGCTGGATATGAACAAATTTTGGCTACTTTTCGTTCCGAATCTAATAAGAATGCTCTCTTAATCGCAAATGTACCCAAAGTAAAGGATGGAGAGAGAAAATATGTCCATCGTCAAAATGAAACAACGATCTACGAATTTTCGAATGAGGAAATACCTATTAATGACAAATTAACGATACAAACTTTATTTAAAAGGGATGCATCCTTATTTAGTACGAAGCTTATTGATCCTAAAGTCGGGGAACATAATAATCTAACACTTTGTAAAGAAGATTTTTGTTGCAATTTCGATTATCAAGCGGAATACAACATCTCAGTGGTGCATTCCGGGGAAAAATATTACAGGTAATGCATACTGATCGATTTCCAGAGTTGGGCAAAATCATCAGATTCGATTAACGCTTAATTCTTCTTTTTATTTCTCATATAGTATAGTTATAATCTGCAGGTGCATATTGAAATTGATTATACACATATTATATACTTGAGCGCTGATGCATGCGTACGAGTTTATAATATATAGATTCAATCAATATAAATGGTATAGAATAAAGCGAATCGAGTTGCTCAAGAATGAAAAAAATTTAATAAAAGATGATATTAGTATCATACTGATGGATATGATTCGAATAATTTCTCAATCAAATAAATGCCCAACTCTGTTATTACTTTCATTGCAGTTATGTATTGAAAAGTGAATAACTATATAAACTGTATAATAATGATACTTATTACTCTTAATTTAGATACCGATTTGCTGCCTTTGCCGGAACACGTAGATACGGATTGAATGTAGCGGGAACACAAATCTGTGGTTTAATGACTTGCACAAATAATTCCTTTATGAGCTGCGGTCGAAGTTTTGATCGAGTCGATAGTTTCAAAAATTGGATTAACTTTCAAAAGCTTGAAATTTCAACAATCTTACCACGAAGAAAAAATGGAAATTTCTTCAATATGCCGGTTTCTCTTAAAACAAATTTCCAACCGTTAAATCCTTATGAATACTCTTTCAAAGTGAGTGCATTAAAAAAGGGCGATTTTGATTATGCTACTCTTAATCTACTAGGAGCTCAAAAAAATTTAATGTCCTTTGGAATATACGGTAGAAACTTTTCAGCAGATATATATAAGGCTACTTAATTAGAATTTTTAGATTATATGTATATTAAGAATTTATACAATCCTGTGAAATGAAAAAACGTTGTTCAAAATACTAATTTAATGGAAATATGCAAATTGAATATATAATATTTTTTTCAAGCCCGAAACTATATTTTGACTATAGTGATTAATTTTTTTTTTTTTTGTAATTTTTTATCTCTTTGAAAAATAATCTTAGAATGCTCAGTAAATTAGGAATCAATCAATATATTATAATTGAATCCATATAAAAAAGAAATAGAAATCGGTTCACATGGGAGTTTAGGTGATTTTTATTTAGTTTCATATTTATTTGTTCCAATGCTGCTTAGAGGTATGATGATAGACAATTGGGTTTCATTCATTTTTCGGAGATATGAATTTCATTGGGAAATGAAAGTGCTATTGGAAATCGCAAACGCAACGAGATATACATATATACAAAATGTCTCTCTTTATACAAATATGTCGATTTACAAACTAATAAACTGTCTGGTCATAGATAACATTCTATGCTACAATAAATTAATAATATTTTACTGGATTAATCTTTTCTCTATTCTATTACAGTTTTTTCTTACATTCACTAGGCGGTTTAAACAACATAGTCCGCGATTTGCATTATGCAATTAACTGTATAATGTACATTCTGAACCGTAAACAAAACACACTGTGTCGTACATCCTGATAAAAAAATAAACTATATCCTCAAAATTCAATCTACTTATTTTATTCAATAAATATAAGAATATCGGGTACTTTTTCGATTTGTATAGGTAAACTTTTTCTCAAAATTTAAGTACGTATAGTGTTACAGAGCGAAAAAACATCCAGTAGTTCTAGAATTTGTTAAATAAACCGAAGAAATTGAATTTTGAGGTAAGGACTTGAATTCAAGATATCCTCTTAAATTTTGATATAAATATTTAAGTTGAAATAAAGATATTAAATTGGTAGAATCGACACTTTCTTAAACTATTTGTATATATCTTGAAAATATGTAAATTCACAAATAATAAAAATCAAGCAAGAAATCGTCTTTTCTCACGTCTAGTAACACCGCCGAAGTTGAGTTATGAAAATACAAATTTGTATTTCGTTTGCAGGATTGTTCTAATACTTCTACAGAATCAGCAATTCTCGTCAAATACATGCCAGCACATTATCACGACATCAAGTGGAATAAGAGCCTCTTTAAGCAGCTTCATGCCTTCCCTAGTATTGTCTTCAGATATATTTTATTACTTAATTTTTCGACATTTTTTTCAATAACGGGATTGTATTAATGAAAATTTACTTTAATCAACAAATATTATAATTAGATAATTCTTAGCTCTGGAGATGTGCTCTTTTTTCGCATAGAAATATGCTGTCTACAAAACGATAAAATATTTACTTTTAATAATTTTTGCCTCAAATGAAAAATTCAAAATCTAAATCAAAATTTTTTCACTTTACGCAAAAAATACTAAAAGTATATATTTTTTAGATCTGTAGGCATACGTGTACATATTAGAAAAATGAATACCACTACAGAAGGAAAAAATATGTAATTCCAATATTTGTTAAGTAAATTGAAGAAATCGAGTTTTGAGCATAGAACTTGGATACAAGACCCTTAAACTTTATTATACAGGTTTTCTCATTATTGAATTTTTAGTTTAATTTCTACTCAACATTGCGAAACAGCAACTAAATAAGATGTGTCCAATTCGAATTTTCCAATTTTTCCCTCCAATTTTATAGCCACACTCTTCAACAATATGTTTTCTTCTTTTTATTCTTTTTAAACAGTTCCAATTTTGAAAAAACACAAATTTTACAACACAAACTCACACATACGCTTGCACATACTTGCATACAATGTATCGTTCTTCTTTCAGTGGTTTTGGACTTTCCTATCCAATAAAACGATATCCAGTCGCTATGCAACTGCTTTTATGGTTAATATATTGTCTAACAAGCGTGGCACTAAATTGATGTTTGTCAGCAATGTTGATCACTAAAATGTCTTTAATTTAGCTCCTACTATGTTTTAATTACAAGGATCGAAAATTTTTCATCGAGTTTGTGATTCAATTTTTCTATTTAATGTATTCAATTATTACTAGAAAATTTTGTTTTACAATTGGAAGCATTAAACAACATTTGATAGTTTTTTTTCAGGAAGCCTCCAATGTTTTTCCAATTGTAAATGGTATACTATGACCATACCATATTGTATATATTTTTCCGGTTTCTTCTTTCTTATTAAATTAAAGAAAATATCTCGCTGAATTTTTTCGAAATGACCGAAAATATATCAAAGCACGTCTGTCTCTCCTTAAAATGTATATTTTGTTTAAATACTGCAATCTTAATTAATTTTTATCTTTTTGATGCAAGCGAGAACAGGACTTTAGCGCCCTGAATTATATTGAAACAAAGGTACTAAAGCCCTGTTCTCAGTTAAATTAAAAATTAAAAATTAATTCAAATTGCGAGATATTTTCTATTTAGTTTAATAGTTCAAAAATAAGAACCTAGAGAAAATATATATGGTAGTCGGTAAATATAGTGCCGTCATAGTTTACCATTTGTCTTTAAGTAGAAAAATCTTCAAAGTGTAGTCAATTGAATGTTTTTCAGTTGTAAAAGTATCCACAATTGGAAGCTTTTATATCAGCTGTGGGCATCTAAAATTGGATATTATTCCAATTGGAAGCCACCACAATTAAACAATTGGAAGCCTGATTCAGAATTTAATGTTTTTACGTATTTTTCTGTATACTTACCAGTTGTAAGTATACAGAAAAGATTTTTTTACGCAATTGAATGTTGCTCATAATCTCGATGATAAAACAGCGACTCCTGTTATCCTAGACTTAATGATGCAAAACTTAAAAAGTACAAATCCAATTAAAGTCTAACAATTAATACTTAGGAATTAGGATGATTAATTCAACGCTCCCTGATTGCAAATCAGTGCACGCTGTGTGTGGAATAGAAAGCTCCAAACACAGATATGATGAACAACAGTGATAAGGGGGCGCATAAATATTCCCTAAATTTCATTTGACATTTAATTCCATTCTAGATAGTCGGGAATTTTTTGAAAATCAGTCTCCATGGGATAGAAATAATCAAAAAATTGCCGCATACAGATATAGACCTGTATTTAGAAAACCTGTGGCAGTTGCAATAAGGGAAAAATGGTTAAAAAATGTAAGAGAAAAATTGGAATTCAACTTTAACTTTAACTTTTAAAATAACATTTTTAACTTTACGTTTAAGAACATTAAAAAACAAAAAAAAATAACGGTAACAATAAAACGTTAATTTTTACTGGTAACTTTAAGGAAAACACTGTATTTGGGGATATTCATGCGCCTCATATAGTGAAAGTCGATTGAGGTATGTGCACGTTGGGTCTAAAAATCCAGATTTTATTGGAATTTGAAGATTTTACAATTAGACCCAGGGTAAACAGGCGTAAGGAGCACAACTATCGTAGTCGTGCACAAATGGGAGCGAATGCCTGCCTTTATGTCAGTGCGGTTTGGGGAATGATTCAGTGAAGGAGGTTCTTCTACCCTGGGGTTGGCTACCGCCACCGCCAGGCTGCTGCAGTGACTGAGTTTGCTGCTGTGGCTGCACTTTTCGATCAGAACCTGCTGCCAGGTAGGAAAAAACGCACAGGACCGAGTAACAGATTTGATCTGCCTGAAAAATGTTGTAATATTACAACGTTAATTACCCTCTATAGATATACTTTTTATCAGATATGTATATGGGATTTCAAAATTGTAAAATTATCGAAACAGTTTTCTATTTTCCGAATACTTTTAGAGTGTTTCAACTAAAGTTTTGCGTAACTTTTATTTCATAACAAAAACGATGATGTCTTTTAAATAAAATATCATCTTCAGAATTGGTTGAACGAAGCTCCCCCAATTTTTATCTAAAAATATTTAATAATAAATAGATGATTTCAAACATTTTTCATGACTATGCAGCAGGACTAAAGTATAGTACTTGTATAGGAAGAAAAAAGTAGAACTTTAGCCCCGCTTAATCAAAGAATTGAAAAACATCTGAAATGATACATGTGTGTTATAAAATTAGAGATTTCTTTTTAAGATAGTAAACAGTGCAAAAATGAAATGAAAAAAAAAGAAACCTACAAATAAAGGAGCTTCATGCATCGTTCTTCTCGACAGACTCTACGAGTTCCTTTCTGCTGAAAGTTCCTCAGCAAGGGCAACGGAGAAAATTCTGTGCATGCAGCGAACTGCCTCGCTCGCCTGCTCATGCAAAGACGAAATAAATTTAATTCTATAAAATAATGCGTATCTCAAAAATTAGAAAGTAATAGTGTCAATTTCAATTTAAAAAAAAATTATGCTGTGCTATAATCCATTTCTACAATAAGGTATAAAACTAGGATTGAGACTTACCATTTGTGATCTATATTTACGTTGAATTACTTGTCTAGTCTTAGGATCTGCAAGTATAAAAAAAGTGTGTTTAATAAGAATTAAATAATAGAAATTTTCGAGTTTTTTATTGTTCGAAAGGATATTTTCTTTTTTTTATAATAATTAGTTAAATAAGGTTTTAATCCTTTTTCTAATGACGAGCCAATAATTATATTTCTCGGAATTATTATTTGTAGAGTAATTACAATTAATATAGTAGTGAAATTTTGAAAAATAATAAAATAGTGTATTGTGCAACGAGTGCGGAAAGTAAGCAGTTCCACCTATATTCCACACTATATTTTTTGGAACAAATGCAGGGAATTTTTGATTTGAAAAACAATAAAAAGCAAACTTTCCGTAAGTTTTTGAAAATTTTGGAAATACTTACTGTACTATAAATAGTATAAATTTTACCCTGTTTCAAGAAAAGGTTGAAAAGGATAAAAAGAGATTTGAAAACAATTGTTGAACAAAAGAGGGTCGGAAATACCATTAACTTTCTACTTATTTCTGATACAGAAATACTCAGAATTAAATGAAATGTATAAGTCTTGTTTTTAAATGTTTTTGGAGCAAAATCATGTTTCTGCATATACTAAATATGTTTCCTACTGTAATTTAAGACATTTTATTCAGAGGTTGATGATTTTCTTCAAAACCAAAATAAGTATGAATCATATAAGTTGAAAAATTTTCGAAAAACGACAATTTATTACTGCGCATTTTTCACCGTACGTTAAAATAATTTATAAATAACAGAAATACTTACTAAATTCTTCCAAAACGAAGACCCCACCCTTCTGAGTAAAGCACTTGCGGATATGATCGAGTCTTACAAAAAACTGGAAATAACACAAGAAAATTAGTCGAGCAAGTTAATATATTCTTTGATCATTTTATAAGAAGTATCTAATAGCTATAAGTAGGTATTATTTTTAGTCATGCATTTTTCAGGTAATAAAATCTACAGTGTTGAATTATTCTAAGGCCTGAATTTTCTATATATATATATATAAGTCAAGTGCATGGAAACTCGTCGCATATTCCTCTATAACAAAGTTGGAAGATTTTCTTCAATTTGAAAGATACCAGACAACAACAAACAAAACACATGCAAGGCGGCTGGTTCTTTGAGAATATTCACAGTTAGAAAGATATTAATTCATAATGATAAAAACATGCGACGAATAAGCAAAACGGCAACATCCTCAATTTTTCATGAGCGGTAGTGCAGCAGTGACAGGCAACTCTGGAGATGGCCTAAAACTCATCTTATATCGTCGATTGCTCAGCGTTGATAGAGATTGCTAAGTATGTGCATTTTTAATGGCATCTAAGTTCAGCAGTGGATCGAAATCCCTCGCAACGAGTGATGTACAGTTGCAGTTTAAATAAAGTAAACTGAATTGAATGTATAAGAAGAATTTTGTTCTGTGTGTTATGCTCAAAATTCGTTTTACTGCGGTATTTACTACTCATATTCTAGGATAAGAGAAGTCTAAGAAATTCACTTCTCCTCCAAAATGGATGCATCCAAAAATTGTACTTTTATCATAATCACATTGGACTAATATCTTAACTTTGAAAATTTTAGAGAGAAATTTTACAATCGGATGCATCCAGCTTTTTCAATTGAATAGAGAAATCTACAGTAGAGTATTGAATACAGAAGAATATTTGTTTTTGTGCCTGCTTTATTCTGTGTGGTACCTATAATATACTAGTTTCGACATAAATATTCAAAACTAGGTGGTGACATGCTGTCAAATATCGAGTATTGTGGTATGTATAAGTAAAGATTTTTAAGTGAATTTTCCTATTTCCATTAAGCTAGTTGCTATTTGAACGCTATTTGAAATGCGAGTTTTTTGTGTTTGGAACTCTGGCGAAAGTTCCAGATTGAAATTCATTCTGAACCAATTCGAAACAATTCGAATCAATCCGAAATTTGCATCCGCACTAAATAGATTCATTCCGAAGTTTTCAATCCGAATCAATCCAAGGCCCATTAAAAAGTAATAAGAACTTGTAATCAGAATGTATCAAAATTTTTGGTAATCATTTGGATTCATTGGGATTAAAAGTACGGATTGATTTTGAATGAACCTCGAATTATTTTGAATTGAAAAAACTTCCTTCGTAATTCGTAAATCGTAATGAAACTGTTTGGTTCAGATATAAATTCCGGAATAAATTTTAATCCGCAACTTTTGACAGGGAAATGCAAGGAATTTCAAAACCAAAGAACTGCTTTTTTTATTATCAAGAATTATGGAACAAATATTTTTGGTTAAAAAGAATGAGCATTTTTCTGTGCAATCGAAGAATTGAAAAGATTTAAAATTTAATTGCCAATTATAATTATTTGTAATTAATTGGTAGTATTTCATGAGCGGTGCTGTGGTTTCGTTAATGAGTGGTTGTGAATAGAAACTGAGGAGTAAGTAAGGCACTACAGGTGTCACTACACGATTTGGTGCTATAGGAGGCACACACTTCTTTTCTACGGCCGCACTCCGAAATTGAATAATAAATTTAATTCCTAATAACGTATCATTTTTCCGGATAGAAGCTCATAACGAGAATGGACCGCGACGTAACCACAATTCATTTCGCCTCTCAAAGTACCAAAAGTCTGTATGGAATCAAATTAGTAGTTATTTTTTTTTTTTTGTGAAAGAATTTATAAACTATACAGTGTCTCTAGATCAGAGTTAAGATTCTGATGAGATGAAAATTTTCGAATCCGAACGGACCACTCTTTTTAACATCTTAGAATAGAAAAAAAAAGGTCCATTCAGATTCGAAAATTTTCATGGCATCAGAATTCCACTGCAGAAGCTTCTATGTTAAGACTATCCTTAAAAACGCTCTCATAATTAGTTTTTTATTCTCTCGGTAGAGGTACTCATTTTTCAAATAAAAGTACGCGTATAGATAAAAAAAATGTTTAATTCTAATACTTTTTTCACAAAGTAAAATGTGAAAAGTATTAAAAATAAATATTATTTTGCTCCGTAACGACACTTATACTATTAATTCTAGAAAAGAGTATACCCACAGAGGGAGAAAGTATTTAATTTTAATATTTGTTGAATAAAATGAAGAATGGTGAATTAAAAAAAAAGTCATCAATTTTTTTATCACGAAACAAATGATTTTAAAAATTTTGTATTTTTCAGGTCTTGATACCTCTAATAATACATTTTACTAAGAAAATAAACTTTGTCTAATTTCAATTTTATTTGTTAAATTCTAACGGTCGCTTTGAAATTTGAATTTTTCATCATGTTGGGGACGAAAGGTTCGAGCTGGACAAACTTTAGTGTATGTTACTTCATAGTTTAAATTGGTTCTTAGACAGTTAGATTACTTGGAAAGCGTGAATAACGTAAAAAATAAAAATGTTGTTTACAATCATAAATTCTTAAATTCTCCTAAATTTTGCCACATTCTCAGCTATATAATCCGGACTTAAATTCTAGAAAATTTTAGAACTCTAGTAATATGTATAACCGTTGGCCCTATTTGAATCTTTCGTTCCCAACATGATGGAAAATTTAAAGTGCAATACGATGGCTAAAAATTGTGGACTCAAAATGAAATATCGTACAGTTTATATTCTTGTTAAGATGCACTATTGGAGCCTTCAACATCTAAGAAATTCAAATTTTTTTTAAACATAAAAAATTTGTTTACCTTGCTGCATAAGCATATAGGATCCTAATATTGCAATTTTCAAAGACTTGGTGGTACTTGAGTGAGCTGAATGACATGGAACTTAACACGTATGTATATAAATCACAACTAACACCAATCAATGGTAGGAAAACAGTGAGGTAGACAGAGCAGATCAACTAATTCAAATGCAACTTCAGAATGTAGTATATATAATAGTGGTATATATAGTAGTATATATATATATATATAATGAAACAGTAATGGTATAATATAGTAGGAACGATATATACGACTAAAAGTAACGTTCTGGTAGAAAAAGAAAAGAGAAATAAGCATTTCCGGAACACGGCCAACATTAAATATATTATATAGTCAATACTGAATTGGTAACAAACAGTGAGTCGTTGAAATAGTACCTCGAAATCCTGTTTGCCCGGCCAGGGCAATGTCGACGGACAAGACAAGAAACAGAAAACAGAAAAACAGAAAGTTAACGATCAATCTAATGAGAAAGATCGGGGCTGTAATTTCACTGGGACGTACAGCCGACTATTTATTACTAGACATACTTAGATTATCATTATCACTATTATTATTATCCTTATGATTATTTTTACAATTATGATTATGATTACAATGATGATGATTATTATTATTATTAGTATTATTATTATTTTTATTATTATTATTATTATTAGTATTATTATTATTATTATTATTATTGTCATGGCCAATTCTTAAGTATCTCTCTAGGTGCTTTCATTGTTCAAGGACCATCTCAAAAGTTCCCCAAGCTGAGAAAAGTTTATTATCCGAGCACCACGTAAGAGAGGGATCACCAGTATTGTACACGGGAACAGCGGGAAATTAAAAAAGAAACAATAACAGACTGCATCTCACCGGTGAATAAACTTTCCTCATACATGACCACGACAGATATATAAGTCTTCAGATTCAGAGAAATAAGTAAATATAAATATGTAATATAGCATCCAACACTCAATACAAATCTTATATAAAAGTAGGGTTCTAAAATTTCACATTTTTTATGTATTTCACAGAACACAATTTAGTACATCTTGGTATTGCAGAGGGCATAAAATTTGTCGACGTCTTTACAATTTTGTTCCGATATTTTTACGGATATAGAATATCGTAAAGTTGTTGTAAAGATGTCGCAACGATGTCATAAACACGACGTCAAATTTTTTGCCCGCAGGGATTATAATGATGATTTTGAATTAAGATTTAGTATTCCTTTAACTTGTACATTAGCAACTGAAAATATACTCGACGTACCTTTCTTTCTAATTAAAAGGGGAATTTCAGTTTTCGAGAGAGGATTTTCAAGAAAATCATTAATTTTAGAACCCTTACAATATCGATAAGAGGAGGATGTCAGAAAAAAAAACAAAAAACAATATTTCGTATGTTTCTCGGATTATCCGTACGATACATATAAAAAAAAAGAGAAATATGTTTATGAATACTGAAGGGATTAATAAAGATGTGATAAATGTAAAAGACAGATACATAAAAGAGACTGCAGCTGCACATCGAGCTTCATGCATAAAACATTGAATAACGCTCAAATTAAACGTACCCGAAATAAAAACCGATAAGAGCGAAAAAAATAGACTCGTAAGAATATGGCCGATGGGAAAGTAGGTATTTACGGACAAAAAAAATGTATTATCATCATGATTATTATTAGTTTTGAAAAAGTTTACACCGAGCCGAAATTTTCAGAATGCATAATATATAACAATTTTTCGTCATGATGAATGAATAGGAGTGGAGATGTTTCTATGAATCTATAATAATTTAACGTGTTAGCTGTAAGACAATAAAACATTTTGGAGCGTCGACTACAACTACTGTTATCTATACGATGCAATATAATATGCTTTTGCTATCTCCCCACCCTTCCTCCCTTCTCTATCGTTTACTCTGTGTTTGTGGGTCAATTTTGAATTTGTATTTTTAGTCGTGAGTGTGACAAGAGATCCACAATTCGAATCTATACCTAGTTGAGGAAAAAGTTTGATTTTTTCGTTTTTCAGTTTGTGCTTTTGCTTTAAGACTTAGTGTTCATAATTTTTTATATTTTTTGTATTCAATTATTTCCGTCCTTATTTTCTATCTCATTTTCTAAGCCTTTGATTCCTTAAATTCAAACGGTCGTATTGCAGTTTAAGTTTCCCATCATGTTGGGGACAAAAGGTTCGAACTGGACCAATGTGAGTGCATATTATTGCAGTGCCCGAATTCTAAGCACATTAAGAAAAGATATGATGCCTAAAGATAATTTAAAAAACAGTAGAATATGGTGATTTTCTGAATTTTTTCATACCCGTCATTCTGCATTTCTAGAAAATTATCAACGTTATGTACGACCACATTTTTAGTGGTTACTAATTTGGGCTGCGCTGTAATATGCATACACGTTTGTCTGGTACGAACCTTTCATCCCCAAAATGATGAAAAATTTAAAGTGCAACAATGCGAACGCTAGAAATTGAGGAATTAAACCTCTCCTCATATTCCATTGTCAGTTTATAAAGAAAAAACTTAGGTCCAACTTAGATATTATACTTTTTTCTTCAACCAGGTATAAGAACTAATTCTAGACTGCCGAAGCGTGACTGTTCGAGTTTCAAGTTTTAGTGGTTATTCTTTATCATTGTTTATACCTTGGCGAATTTTTATTTCGACTGTGATTTTTTAACTTGTATGGTGAAATTAAAAAGTGATAAAGCTGGAATATGTTTTACAACAAAATACATACACTTTTAAATAATTTTCTAATTGGAAAGATCCAACAATGGAAATTTTTTTCCAATTGGAAGCATCGAGAAACAAGGTTTTGAAAATTTTTCAATTGTTAAAAACTTTGAACACTTTTCCTATGAAAACTAAGATTGCACTTTTTAATGCCTAGGAAGTAAGAAATAGAACTTGTCCTACTTCTTGGGCATGAAAAAGAACTGAAATCATGTATTTATTACAAAAGATATCATATATGCCACGGGAGAGAAGGACTTTTTCGACTCGTTTTGTGTTTTCAGTATGTACTTGTCGAAAAAGTCCCTCTTCTTCCCTTTTCTTCATCTTTATACAATTTGTCTTTCAATTAAAAAAGTTTCCATCTCTGAATCTCCCAACTCGGGAAGCATGAATAACATGAAGTGAATAACATATTTGCCGAGGAAAATGTGATAAAATTTCAGAGTATATGCTTTGAATTAGTGAAGCTTTTCGACGTTCCGAAGGGCATCTCGATCAGTAAATAGATGGTCAGCGAATAACGAGGGTAATTTTCTTTTTTTTTCTGCTCTTCGCGCTCGCGTAATAAAGACATAAAACTGAGAAAATACGTACAGATATAAATTAAGCAGATCGTGGTGGTTAGTGATGGGAGATAATATTGAGTGGTCCTTGCATCAATGCAATCAACGAAAAACACAGAGAGAAAATTTAATAATCGAAAAAGAAGACGGATAGTAAAAAAGAGGTAGAGGGTGGGCGACGGCTGCGACTGCTTCCTAGCCCTTCTATATCTCGGTCCAACAGTTTCTTAATTTAACTTTATTTAACCTCATTACCTTCTGAACTTTCTCCTCTTTTTATTTCTTAAAAAAGAAAGAAAGAAAGATAAACATCGGAAAAGAAGAAACAAAGAAAGGAAAATGGAAATTATTTATCCAGAACAAACAAGTTTTTATCCTTTATTTGCATCTCCATTTCTTCCAGAGCCGGATTAAGATAAATCGAGGTCATAAATTCATTAAGAAGACAAATTTTAATTGAATAGAATTAGTGAAAACTGTTGCAGAATTTTAAAAGATCTGAAAAATTCATAAGAATTTAAGGTAAATTCAAAATAATTTGAAAGCATTGAAAAGCATGGAAAATAATTGAATTCAATTAAAATTAATTTAAATAATTGAAAGAAATTCGTTAAATCATGACTCCATTGAAAGCAAAAGAATTCAGAAATAAAAATAATATGAAAGAATTAAGAATTCTAAACGTATTCTCATATAAATTTGGATGCCCCTTGCAATATTTGATCCAAATATTCGGCCTTTTTAATCCTTCCTTTAATCCGGCTCTGATTACTTCCTCAGCGTCTCTGTTGAACCGAGGCAAGCCATATTGCCAAACACAAAAGAGAAATCAATCCCTAATTTATTCTCATTCGAGTCGATCGACTTGCGTCCGACTGCTGAAATAAATTCTACGTTACATATCACTTTAAATATCGCTAATAGGAAAAAATACCCTCCAAAAAAATTGTACGTGGAAGATTCCTTGAAATCGATTAAACAGTTAGAGAAAACAACTTCTGTAGAGATTTGGTCTAGCTACTGAACGAAAAATATTTTTAAATGAAGAAAATTCTTATCGCCTTTAGAGAAATAACGTATTTGTAAGATTCAAAAAAAAAAATAAATAAATAAATAAACAAAAAGGGAAAGAAAATTATTGTGGTGTTGAATATCATTCTTTTCGCACCACAGAGATGGGGAATCTGGCCACAAGGGCTTGTCATACCTTGCTATTAGCGAAGAGAAGACCAACGCCCTCCATGCAGACCTGAAGGAGACCACCTTCACCGGTACGCATGTCTTGAATGGGAAATTCACCGCCCAGTTCTACGCCTACGTTGGCGCCGCGACCTCGAGCTGCGGCTTTCTCCATCGCGTCTTTTATACAATAATAAAGATCTTTGCACTGTAAATTAGAAAAGGAGTTAGAGAATATTGGCTTTGGTAACTTTATTGGGAAAATACATAAGGGATTCGAAATAATTTAAAGGAATTCAACGTCCCTAGTAGTAATTGATAACTGCAGACGAGCGCCAGCTGGGCACCAGAAAAAGCAGAATTTGTTTGTTGTCTGGCGCCCGACTGGTTCCACTTTAACGTGATGCTGTTCTGGCACCAGAATCTGGTATAGCAGATTGGTCATGATTTACACCAGAAGAAATTAAAGTAACGTAAAACGGTACTAAATAGGTTTTCTTAATATTTTTACACTATATTTTAGCCCTTTCTGGGAGAATATTATAATAATTATATAATTACCTTTTTCGTATAATATTTGTGTAACTGCGTTTGCCCTCCGTTCCGCCTCCAAAGGCAAAGAACCTTAGTTTTAGGGCTATAAGTCATATTGACCAAACGCTCATACCACCATCGCTCAACGATGACACCATTCACAGATCTGAGCACCAAGCCATCGTGTCTAACTTCTAAAAATCGTAAATCACCTTCGGCATCAACTCCTGCATGAACAGTGAACGATTGACGATGCATTTGTCGAGAATTTAAAGGTTTTAAGTCAATATCGTTCCCATGCTGAAAGATAAAGTAAAATAACATTCAGAACTACCTTTCTAATCAGAAAAATCTTCCTTTAAATCTCGTATTCTTTTACTTCTGAATATACTCACGAGATTGCTTATCTGCTCAAGAAGTTGATTCAGTTCTTGACTGTAAATGAGGCCGATGTGACTTTTGCCGAGCAACCTTCGCACTTTTCGTTTCACCTGTTCTTTATCGACATTCAACATCACTAAAATTGCGGTAAGATTATGAAGCAAAGTGCAGAGCAATCTGTCTTCATCGTGCTCCAAGCGCCTTCTTTCACTATCACTCAGACCTTTATATCTGGAGAAAAAGAGGGAGTTTTAATTTCCAGATAACATTAGTGGAGTAATAGGTTCTTCGAAAAGAAAAGAAAAGAAAATAAAAATAAATAGTAACCTCTCCATCATTTCTCCGGGGCCTTGATCCATTCCCATCATATCTCGTTCCTGTGAAACTGCATCGAGAAACGCGTCCTCCCAAAACTGGACTTGGTCCCAAAGAGTAGATCTTTCCTTACCCAATAACCCTGGTGGAAAGTTGAAAGTATTGTAAAAGCAGTTCAATTGTAAACTAATTTTCAATTTAATTACTCAAATTCTAGCGGTTGTTATTGTATTTTATATATTCACTTTTAATATTAACAACAATTACCTTCAAAAAGATATGTTCTAGCTGCTTCTGGGCTTGGTGTCGTTACTGTTCGTACCAAACTACCTCCGTGATACCTAAAGCCCTCGCTGATTGATGATTTGCTTGACCAGACACTGGCTGTACGCTGCTTTTGTCTTGGAAACTAAAATAAAGAAATTAAGGTTCATTTTATAAGTCTGCAAAATTTTATAACTCTGCAAAAAGACACAAGTTTTTAACAGTTTTTTTACTTACGTTGCCTTGTTCAACCTCACTGTCGGAAACTGTGCTCCGGAAGGAAGCCTGGTGACTCTGTCTAAATGCAGGATTCGTCGTGATGCTACCGCCATCTGTTGACAAAGCTTCGCTGCTGCCCATTCCCCCTCCACGACCACTCTGATAAAAAATTATCAGAACTTTAAGATATATTCTTTCGCTCTGTCCTATTTTACTCACAAAGTATTAAAATTGTACATTTTTTCGCGTAACAGACATATTTTTTCTATTTCTAAAAAGACTATAGATCTACAGAGCAAAAAGTTAAATAGTTGTAATAATTGTTGAGTAAAATGAAGAGCTTTAATTTTTTGTGGTTATAAGTTGGATCCAAGTCCCTTAAGTGATGCCTAGAAGTCAAACTAAAATCAAGAAATGTTGACGGGAGTCTTGAAAAACTACCTCTGAATCAAAAGAAGTCAGTCTACTGAGGAGTTTTCCTTTCTTTGTAAACATATCAAAGATTATATCGGTCGTTGACTGAGAATCATCTCCACTTGATTGAGAGTGAGGTCTCTCCAGTCGAACTTGAGGTGGTTCTGTAAAACAATGGCAGATGAATTTTAGGTTATGTGATGAATATACAGCAAAATTAAAATTATAACAAACGGCAATTCGGGGAAATAAATAATTCTTTGAAAGTTGCACTACAAACTCTGAAAGAAATAATATGCATAAAAAAAAAATCTATTCTATATAGCAATACCTTGAGCTTTGTGAATGTCTGAAAGGTTCGATTGATCTTGAGATTGAGGCGACTGGAGATTTTCTTTGCTTCCGTAAGGCGTGGACGACTTTAAAAACGTTAATATTAATGCACTTATTGATATACATATGTATATATAACGCTTCGACTCAAAAGTAAAACAAAGAAATTGAATTTTGCGGTAAGAGCGCTTGATCAAAAATCTTGAAACTAGAAAATGTTATTGAACTGATACCTGTGATATCAGGGAACCTTCGAATCCACCCTCTGAAAGATCTTTACTCCAGTAATGCGTGTGTGCGATTTCCATAAGTTGGAAGACGGAAGCCATACCACCTAATCCAAAATTGCTGTAAGTGTGTGCAAGACCATGAGCCACTGCCTGAAGACACTTTAACATGCCCTTGTAAACGGGTTTCGATATGCACTGAAGCAGAATATCATAGAAAAATTGTAATTTCGAAAATTTATAATTTTCTCTCATTTTAAATCTCTTTATAAATTATTATACTTTATAAATTTTATTCGGCGAGAAATTGTCAAGAATTTAAGAAATCTTGAACTCACCACGTCATCTATATGATCATCCGGACTTATTTTCCTATGTAGACCTTTGTTCAGCTTCGTTAGAATAAAATCTCGGTAGCTCTCGTCCTCCATTAGATTTTTTAACCTATTTAGTTTTAACCACCTGACACCCTCTCCTGTCAAAACTTGATTTACGACCTGTAACAAATTTTTCAAGTCTCAAAAGTGAACCATTTCAGTACTTATGTATTGAGGACTCAAAACTTGGAAAGAAACTCGGTACGAATACTTGCATTAAAAAGTATTGAAAATTTTTAATCTCTAAGAGTACTATTTTATGTCCGCCATTTTTTACTATTTAGAAATTATAAACTTTAGACTACACTAACACTTTTTTTAGTGTGTCGTTTCGAAACTTTCGTCCCCAACATGATGGGGGAGTTTTAAATGCATTGAGCGACCGCTAGAATTTAAGGAATCAAATTGAAATTTTTAATTCACTTGAATGCTTCCGAAATCTCTCTGGACTTTACTTCAATTAAATTTATTGCATTTTATTTCTTTTCAATTCCTTCGAATTATTATTGAGTTCGCTTAAATGCTTGAAATTCTTTTTGAGCAAAATATATTTCTTAAAGAACTTTTTAAAATAAATTTAAATACTTACATCCGTTAGGAACGTCTGATTATTGCTATTTGTACTTGATCTCTCAGCATTCTGCATCCTCTGCAATTCCTCCTGACTGCTCTTATTCGTGGAATGTTTAATGAGTGACGAGCGTTCCGCCAGACCTTGTTTGCCTGCATTTAAAACATCCGGTTAAAAATCAAATGTCAAGAAAAAATACAGTAAGAAGGCGGCAGTTTATACCATAGCAAAGTTCTTTAGCCATAGTAAGATTTATATAAAGTAGATTCTACTACGAAGCTTCGTAACCAACTAATAAGAAGCCAAAAGTGCAGCGGAAAAAGCGCTCCAATTGGTTATGAAGCCTAACCAATCAAAGACCTAGGTGAAGGTATACACACTACTTCCACGTGGTTTCTGATTGGCTATAAAGCGTAGTAGAATCAATTGGATAGTAAAAGTGAATACGGTGTAAACTGCCTCAAACTCGTGCATTGAAGTGACGATGGTGTGCGTACCTCTCGGGAAGGGTCCAAATGAGTAGGTCTTTTCTTTGGATTTTTGTGAATGAGGTAGGAGGCTACTGTTGCGACTAGAGCTATTTTTACTACCTGCAGATCAAAGTGCATAATCGATATATTTTCCAATAATAGTAGCAAGCCAGCTAAGCAAACTATATTAGCGACAAAGTGAAACAACTTCGTGAAATGTATTTTTAAATTTCTTCCAGGAAATTTTCGCTATTTTATTACCTTCAGATTTAGGTTTAATATCAAACTCGATAGATAAAATTCCATTTTCCAGAAGAATGAGAACTCACCAAACAAGTCACTGAACATGCTACTAGTTTGAGCGGCGATTCCGTTCAAATCGCTGCTAATGTTGCTGAAGAAATCGCGGCCTATGTCTCTTCGACCGCTGCGAGAATCAGGAGCAACTAACTGGGTGCTATTCGAGTCATTTTGTGGCATCATTCCGGGCCCAGTTGCCTCTGGTGATGATTGAGATTCTCCAAGGCCCTGTAGAAATAGAAAAAATTGAAGGGAGTTGGATCCATGTCCTAAACTGGTGAGATTTAGCTTTTTAAGATTAGAATTAGCTCTCTCTCATTTACCTTAAACAATCCTTTTTTCGCAGCCGCTTCCTTTGCAGTCTTAGTAAAATCACCAAAAGTACTTTTCCCGACATAGGTGAGGTCATCGAGAGTATTTTTACTAACTCCAGCTGCAGTTTTACTTTTCTCCAAAGCAGATTTAGACACTTCCTGCACCGACTTGGACGCCTCTCCCATCGCCTTTTTCGTCTGCAGAGTCAACTGCAGGAATAAGAAGATATTTTGTATTTTTAAAACGAATCCAACTTTTTTTTTTCTGTTTTTTCAATTTTTTGTTGTTAACTAAGGTATCAAGCTGGGTCTGCCTAAGTGTTTCTAGAATAATATAGAACACTCTCTGCGTCCATTCAGCGAACTTTCCAGCACTAAAGTGGTAATTATATGCGCACTAGTTGCTAAAATTACTCATCAAAACCCCGAATTAAAACGACATTTCATTAATCATGTACCTGTTCTAGTGGGGCAAACAAGCTATCTTCTCCTGCTTCTGTGATCTTTTCTTTCGCTTGATGCTTTAACAACTAAAATTAACAGAATAACGTAAATTGTAAAATTTATGCCGTGTGCCTTTTTAGCTCGATATAAACTAAAACCCTGGCGAAGATGTTTGCATTTTGAGTAAATGACAAAGTTCTCAATCGTATTTATGTATTTGCAAGTGATAAGAAGTCAAAATTTCCATTTCTGAATAAAATTTTCTAAATCCCTTCTCTCACTTCCTTTTCCAAAATAATTTTCCAAATCTTCTTTCTGATCTCCTTCTTCAAACTTATTTTTAAACTTTGCTTCCAACCCACTCTTTATATTTCTTTTTCTAACGACTTTTTTTAAAACCGTTTTATAATGCCATTTACAAGTCTTACCACCCCCACCCTTTTCGTAATTGTAGTTTCTGACCCCTATTTTCACACCCCTTTTTCCAAAAATGTTTCGTCACGTCCTTTTCCAGCATCCTCTTTTTGAACCTGCTTATCAGCCTTTACTCTCAATAACGCTCAATTTCTAACAAATTTTCAAAATTTCGCTTCACAAATCTAGGACTAAATGTCTTTGCTTAAAATACCGGATATAGAAATACATTTTTTAAAAAAACATTCTAACTTAATTAGTTCTAATTATTAAATTATTAAACATATGGATAATGTTAAATATTTATTAACTTATATAGTGTACAAAGAGACAATGCTGAGGCTGTGAATTTATAAAAAGTTAAAAAAAAAACACACTGTCTCTGCAAATTTTTTGATAACATTATTCGCCAGGGTTAAAACTTGAAAATAAAACAAACACCCAGGTGAAAATATCGACTTAATAATACACCTAGCTTTGGTATCTCTGCACCTAGAAATGTAATGTGGAAATCTATGTGGTTTTTCAAAAGTCATGTGAATTATTTTTAATTACTCCTAGAATTTTTGAAATTAAATTATGTAATTTTTCACTTTTCGTGTTGGGTTGAAAAAGGATAGTTTGCAAAAAGAGTTTGAAAGATAGCGTGGTAAAAAGCAAATTACTGTTTTCCGAAAGTATAATGTAGTAGGTGACACTATATTTCGACATACGCGCACGGGAAAATAATCTCTATGGCAAATGTCTCTTACTAAATTGTACTTTTGGACAGCAGATTAGAATGCCCTTTTGAAAAACTTTGTAGTCGACTCTTGTAATAGGGGAGTGGTAGGACAAAATTTGTGAAAATAAGGTTTTCCGTAATTCGTCATGCACGCTCTTGCTATAACAAGGTTCCCGATTTTCGTTCGCCGTATTCTAATAGGGTTCTTATTGTGACACCCTTTAAGGGTTTCAGAACGCCAAATTAAGAAAAGGATTCTAAAAATCGGAACACTGTTATATATTTTTGCAAAAACGCTACGTTATTAAGGAACACTACATTATTTTTAGTAGGGATTAGGAAAATAAGGAGGTTTTCTGTCATTCGCAACACTCTTATAAAAAGGTTCTCGATTCCTGCATATCGTATTGTAATGGGGTTCTTAACTCCGTTTAAGGATTCCAGAACGCCAAATCAAAATAAAATTCCAAAAATCGGAACACTATAATTGAAAAAAGGAGTTTGGAAAAAGTTGGAAAATGGGATGGGCAAAATAGGGATAGGAAGAAGGAAGGTAGTTTTTTTTGGTAAAAATGTTTGGAAAAGGAGAAACAGACGACTTAGAAAAGGGTTTATGAAAATTAAGGATGGAAAAGGGCAATGGGAAATAATTTAATAAAAGAAAATTTGTAAAACAAAAAGTGAAAAGATACATAATACAAATACCAAATAGTATTTCTATTTGATTTTTACACCTGCATTTCCACGTGAATATTTTCACCTGAATATTGTAAAATATAATTTCATCTGAAATGTAATCACCTTATCCATATGAGCCAGAATGCCCTCCTGGCTGCTTTGCCTCTTTGTCTCACGAACCAGACCTTTCGCCTGAGATGCAAATTGCTCAAACAGCGACCCCTGAGATCCCTGTCTTAGAACTCCATTTCCGGTGCTGCCGCCACTATTTTGATGCTGAATTGGCACTCCTGATTGTCGTGCAGGACTACCAACTGTTGGGTGCCTTGGAGAACCTTGAACACTATTTTCAGGACTGCTGCTTGGAGCTGTTGCTTGTCGAGTCAAAACAGGACCAGAGGATCCAAAACTTGAAGTTCGGGCTAAAACGTTCCCCACGCTCGGCTGTCTTGATGGTCCTGGACTTATTGGTGGTACCTTAAGCATTTTTCAAATTTTATTCAAGTAATATTATTGTTTTAAATTCAACATTTTGTTTTACTTGAGGAATTTTTGTGTCTTTTTTTAATTTGTGTAAAATTTCGTAGAATTTTATATTTAATGTTTACTCAGTTTTCTAGAATTTTGTGTAGTTGAAGAAGTAGGAATTCAATCAATAGAAAATAATTAATTTTAAGGGCATGTGATATTTTTTTTTTTACAAATAATGAAGATTTTTCCTTGAAATTTTAGAAAAAAAAATAATTATCATTTTAGGGACGCAGCCAAACTTAGTCATTATAATAAAAATCATAGAAAAAGAAAGTATCAATTTTTACGTATTCCAAATTATGTCACTCGAAACGTTTATGAATTTATAATACTTAAGGATTAAGGCTGTTGGAGCATAAGATAAAGAAATGTTAATAAACACAAAACAAAAAAAAATAGCGAAATCTGTGGAAATAATACATTAAAAGTTTGTAGAGGTGTAGAGGGAAGATAGGTAATAAAAATATTGAAATGAGTTGCAGATTTGAGGCATTCCACAGATTTCGCCATATTTTTCTCGTATTTATTTCTTTTGGCCATTGCTCCAACATCCTTAATCCAAAAATAAGTAAGACTGCATTCCACACATTTAACAATTTGTCGCATAATTATATATATATATATATATATATATAAAATAATAAAAAAAAAAAACGTCAGAAGAGGAATTGCTAGGGTTTTAGACAATGTACAGTATAATATGTACAGTCAACTCTTGATAATATTTTGAATTTGCGTCAGTCGCATTTGTTAGCCTTTAGTGTTTCCGCGTGGAGCCTGCGTTGACACCAATCAAAAAAAAATTTTGCAGGTGTCTCAAGTCTACCTCGAGGATCTCTACTCAAAACAGGAAATAAATCAAGAGTTGAGTGTACTCTGTAGAAAAATTGGGAAGGTATTAGAGCTTTCGAGAGATTCAGCCACCTGTGCTGGTGCAACGCAGGAAATTCAATATGAGAGTGATCATTCCAGGTATCATGACACGTGCTAAAAAGACACAAATATAAAGATGCATCCTTTATTAGTCAGAGTGCTGTTTAGTGTTTATATACATCTGCTTCTGTTAATCTCTGTACACCAATGAGTGAGATATTTTTTTTAATTCATTTTCACTTTTCCTCACTTTCATTCATCAATTACATCTTCATCTTAATTTTCCATTCATTTTATAAACGTTGGATGAAATTTCTAAATTCAAAATTTAAACTTCATTTTCCTTGAAAAATATTATAATTAGTAAAGATTTTTCACCTAGATACAGCAAGAAGTCTAGTTGGGTCACCAAACACAAGGTGTCGCTGATATAGCTCACCTGTGGCGATAGTGGCACACTCGACTCTCTCAATGATGAACTTCCCAAAGATGAACTCATTCCTCTCCCAAAGATGAACAGCAGCTTTCGCAATAATTTTGGAGGGCCTCTGTTTTGGATTTGTTCATCTTTGGGAGAGTTGAGTGTATTCATTTCCATATAGGTTTTGTGTAAAATGAGACGATTTTGAGTTTAGATTTTGAATTCCTTGTTTTTCGTAAAAAATACTAAAATGAAAGAGTTTTCCTCTCAGTAGATACATCTTCCATTTTAACAAAAAAAAATAAATATATATATATATATATATATATATCCTCTCAGTGGTTTTCAGAGAACAGAAAAAAATCGTGCTATGAAAAGATGATGCAAAAAGAGAGTAAAATCGGAGAGCAATATAGATGCAGGGTTTGAAATGAGACAGGCACGAGAGGACTGACTCACTGGAGTGATAGATCTATTAAGGCGAAAAGTCCTGTGGGGAGTGGTGGGGCGTTCAGAGTCGCTGTGCGAATGGGTTGGTAAGGATCCCGTGCCAATTCCATGTTGGCCTATTGTACTTTGTGCGCTCAGGATTGTGCGAGGTGTTGTTGTCGTTGACGCTGAGTCTGACTCAAAGCTACCTCCCTCCGTCTTATCCTATGGGTTCACCGTCACCGCTCTATTAGCGAATTGTCTCACAATGTTCGAAAAAAAGCATCAAGCATTCCTTCCCAATCGGCCAAAAGATCTAAAGCCATCACCATCCCTGTCGAAAGTTTCGAGTGGAAATTCTATTATCCGAATTCATTTAACTCAATACGAAATAAGTTTTCAATCTAAACCAATCCAAATGAATCGGGAGCAGTTATTCTTTACTTCGAATCAATCTGAATTTCCAATCCGAGCAAACCTGTACGCGAAACTATTCGTCTTGGATTATTTCGGAATGGTTCGGATTCATTCGGATAGAATTTTGATTCGAAACTTTCGTCAGGGAAGCAATTATGGTTTCTCTTTCCGTGTTGGAAGTAATATTTCATTATTTCCAATTTGAAAAACTTCTTTTGGCAAATTGAGGAATAGAGAAATTGCAAGGATGATAAAAAATGTTAGGAGAGCGAAGAGCAACAATTTTCGTGTAATGGCACATAAGCTGTTATAAAATGCTTCTATAAGATTTGAGAAATCTCAGATGTAAAGCTATTTAGAATATTCAAGCCAGATTTCTTTTTTTGTTTAAAAGAATTAAGAGATAAATTTTGAAAGTTTTTTTTTAAATATTCCACAATAGAAGTCCTTAAGAAAAAATTATTGTAGGAAACACTCACGTTGTCACTCTTGGTAGTTTGCGACCCTTCGACAGCTTTTGGATTTAATTCGAACTCGGAGTCTCGGTTGAAACTTGGACTGCTCAAGTCACTGTGACTAGAGGAAGTACTGGGTGGACTCTCAGGACGAGCTGGTGAATCTTCTTCCACTCCAGGATATTGCAAGGAACTTGGAGGGTTGTAGAGGTTTTTGGGGTCTACAGCAAGAGCCATTGGATGTGATTGATTCACTGCAAAAAAAGAAAAAGTTAGTTTCTTAGCGAATTAAAATTAAGCCAGGATCTTAATAATCACTAGAAAACAAATTATAATGTTGCATAAATAAATTACAAATAACTATAGAGACATCTCGAAAACAGAAATCGACCCAAATTCTGACCCGATTTGATCCGAGAATCCCGAAAATATGCGAACCGACCTAAATGTATCTGAAAATTATGCATTCTATTCAGTAAAAGTTTCTTTAAATTAAGGTCGTTTTTGTGCTATTTACAGAGACCCAAATCGAGACTCGAACATTGCTAAACTCGACCCCCCTCCCCAAATTCAAACCAATCCAATCATAGACCCGATTCGAAAATTGCCAAACCCCGAAAACTCAAATATCCAAGAACCGATTTGGCTAGAAAATCCGAACCCATGTAAATCCCGACCCAAACGTGTCAAAATCCCGAACTGATCCAAAATCCAGAGTTGGGACACGGCGAAGAACCGAATCACCTATTTTAGACATTTATATCAGAAATAAATCTTTTTCTATTTTTCTTCATTCCCTTAAAAAAAGTATGAAACTCACTCGGAGACAAATCAGAAGAGGCCATTTCCGAGACAAAATCACTCAGAGAAGAATAAGAAGAACTCGTGCTTTCAGCGCCCTCCGAATCAGAACCGCTTTCGTCAGTAGGTTGATTTTCATGTTCTTTCATCGCTTTCAAAGCGTTCGCAAGTGAACTTCCAGAATCCCAAACAGGAAAATGAATAGGCTCTAGTGAACTTGCGTACCACTTCGGTTTATCTCCAATTTGAGCTGGATCGAAAACTCCAGTTTGGACCCTCAAAAATGCAACATTGTTGGGCGTGAGGCTCCACTCTGCGAGAAATTCAACAGCTTGAGTCCTGGCAAACTCATTCAAAAACTGGCTTGTTGTCGGCCTCGAACGAAGAAATGAATTGATCTGTAAGGCAACAACTGGTCGAGGATACAGACGGAGAATTCTTGTGTGCTCTGTGAAGTCGGCGAGGAGATTCTTGGAATTGAAAAAGCGCACCATTGCCACCCTTGTTGCAACATCGACTGAGTCGACGTCACTGCCATAAATATAGGGGTTAACTGGAGCCGTGGATTGGGCCATGGGCCGCTGAGGCGATGAACCGGATCCCGCTGATGTCGCTGTTGAAGGACGCCGAGGATTTGTTGTCCCTGGAGAACCCACTGGACTGTTGTGAGTTGAAGCACTGAGGTCAGTACTTGGCCTGTGTTTTGCTGAGGATACGCTGCAAAAGGAATAAAACGCTTTTTTAATGCTCCAATAATACGACTTTTAAAGGGTTCTTTCTCCAACGTCCGCGCTTTCCAGATCAGAGCAGGAATTTTTTTGACATTCACTATGATGAACTTTCCCAAGAAAGATGTAAGGATAATAGTGCAGATTCTCACTGAGCATAGTTATTTGAACTACCACAAGTATTAAGTAGGGATTAATAGCCAACACATTGCTTGTAGAAAATATGATAGGGATGATGAGATGTCCCTACACGTCTCAGGTGTAAATGTAGACAAAACTAGTAAATGTTACCAAAAGTGGAGCTATCGTTATTACATGTATTCTAGATACTTTACCTTAAAGTTGAATGATGCGATGCGGTACTCTCTCTTCTACTCGGAGTTTGAAATGATTGTGTAGGTCCAGATTGCGGCGTAAATGGATGTTGAGGAACTGTCATGCTGCCCATGGCCTTTAAAAAGAAATTGTGATTAAGGGACAACGTATTTAATAATTGTTTTAAAGCTATTTCTGCACTAATTTTATATCTACGTTTAGCCAACTTACTACACAAATTTTATTATATTTTCCCGCATTGCGTTGCATGTTAATACGTGCTTTCAGTAAGGTTTTTGAGATTCCATAAGAAAGAGGCTAGTATTTATTTTTTAAGTTTTTTTCTAATATGAACCAACTGTTACCAGATCAGGGAAAATTTATCTTTTATGAAAGACAAGAATTATTTAATTCTTTAGGTATTTTGAATTTGAACTGATGAAAAACTACAAAACATTCATCTAGGTCTTCATGCAAAGCAATATACTCTGCATTTAAAGCCACTGAAAATAAATTCTGTCTTAAGAAGTATGCGTAAAGTTTCATGCAACAATGAGTAGCTTATCAAGTTAAAATATTTACACCAGAGCCAGCTTGGTCCATAAGTTGCATTGCCTGCGGAAGCAAATCAGCAGCGGGGAATTAGAAGAAAGTTAAAGTTAGTAAACGCGGTAGAAAGCTCTCTGTAAAGTTGAAACGAGTTTTTTAAATAATAAGATAAATATGAGAGTGAGATTAAAGACGGGAAAATGTATTTTATCGCATATTCGATTCCAGAGAAAGAAATACCTAAAATATATTAGACTTGCAACTTGAAAAAAATCACATAGAAACACTCATTCTTCACAATGTTTATAATAATTATTATTATTATTAGACATTCATTTTCTTGGAATTCCAAGACAATTAATATTCCAAGATTAAATTCGTAAAATCTTTTGAAATTTATATACGAATTAAAATTCAGATGATTCAAGATAAATTTGCAAAACTCAACAGATAAAGAATTTAGATCCATGTTACAACCTCAAAATGGACTTCTTAATTTTATGCCACGAGAGGAATTCAAAGTAAATTCTAAATGATTGAAAAGAACTGAAATACAAAGTAATAAAAAAATGTTCAACTGGATATTTTGTAGAAAATAATAAATATTGAGATATTTGCAATTGAAAATCATGTTTAACATTCTATGTGGAACTGAACATGAGATTCCACGTTAAATTTTAAATCTGAGATTATGTGTAGAAAGTCATAATTATTGGACTGTAAATTCAAAAAAGTTTTTTTCTAAATAAAAAAAAAAACTCACACACACCTGTCTCAAGTGATTCTTCAAAACTGATCCCTCCAGTTCTGGTAACGGAGGTAAAACGTCGTTGTATCTGGAAGGCGGAGTGATTTTATTGCTGTCCAAGTCCACGAGCCAAATGTCGCCTGGCATTTTGAAATTCTTCTTGTACAAAAGAAAGGACGCTGGTATTCCAATTACAAAAGGAGTAGGACTCAGAAGTATTTGTTCGGCATCACTCATACAGGTTGGCAGCAAAGGAATCGTTGGAAACATATATTCCAGGGGGTATATCATCGTAACGAAAGCCATCACCGACATCGATAAAGCGTTGTAATCTCGTGACTGCAAAACAATCTAAAAAAAATTTTCGAAATGATTAGGTGTCCTCATGGCGAAAGTTTTGAATAAAAAATTCACATCTGAATAAATCCGATCTATAAAATAAATTCAAAATTAAAATTCATATCAGAATCAGTTCGATTCAATCCGATGTCAAAACTAAAATTCCTATACGAATCGATCCGATTCAATTCAAAGGTCAAAATTAAAATTCTATCCGAAGCAATTCAATGCAATCTGAGGTCTTTACCAAAATTTCTATCTGAATCAATCCAACAGAATACGAAAGTTCGAATTGAATCGCATTGAAAAGTTGCTTCGAATTAACTCGGATTCATTCCGATTCAAAGTATTTGTTGAGTAAATTGAAGAAATCAGATTTTGGGGTCAAAACTTAGTTCCCAGAACCTTAAAAAAATATTGTGTTTTTAAAAATGTTACCTTGTGCTCAAGTAAAATGAGAGACATCACTTTGAGACAAATGTCGACTCCAAGCAATTCCAGCGGCAAATGAAGTGGGAAATCGACTAAAGAAAATCGCGTGTGGTCCGGAAGGGCAAAACAGAGAGGGGGTTGAAGACTCGGAGAAAGAATTTCCACTTCAACTCTTGTTTTTGAAGGAACTGGAACTGGGGCACTTAATAAGCGCAGAATCCACGTTTCGATTTCTCGAATGTCGTGAAGGACTATGGATGATGCTCCCTCGAAACTCAAACCAGTCAATACGGTCCATAAAGATTCTCTGCAAAAAAAGTAATTAAAACACAACTTTTGAGAATTTACAAAAATTAG
The DNA here is from genome assembly GCA_900474325.1 of Synergus umbraculus. Lineage (NCBI taxonomy): Eukaryota > Metazoa > Arthropoda > Insecta > Hymenoptera > Cynipidae > Synergus > Synergus umbraculus. The sequence continues at coordinate 34,859 of UCOK01006800.1, forward strand.
CATATTTCCGCAACTTTATGGGTTTAGATACAAATCCATTTTCTTATTTTAATCAACAAATATTAAGATTATGTATTTTTTCATTCTGTACATGTTTTTCTTTTTTAAATTGAAAATGTGTTATTCACCCTGCCGGCGTCTTTTTACCTGTAATGCCATTTCTACATCTATTGAGATATCTGTTTGAAAATTTCAAGTTATCAGACAACTTCATGTGGGAAACGATTCTTGCATTCTACTGTACGTTTATCTATAAATATTTAGGATCAGATAAATGTACCTTAAGACTTTTACTTTTATTTTATAAATTTTCAACTCGTTATTTCAATATTAAGTGTAGAAATGGCATTGCAGAAAAAAATGCAGGTAAGATAGAAATCGGATCCGAGACCCATATAAGATTTTATTAATACATAAGATATTATTAAAAAGATTAACATTTTTAATACCTGGTACTCTGCCTTGATGCTCCGCATCTATGAGGTGTGGAGGTTTCGTTGCAAGCGTCGATGAGCTTCTTCAAAACAAATAGGCACTCTCGAAACATCGTGAAGAAAGGATGATGAGAAATGATACAGAGAGATGTCAGGGAAAGATTTCGTATTCTCTGTAATGTAATATTAAACTCATTATTTTATAGTTATACAATATATATACAGTATTTTTATATGTATTATTTATAAGATATACCTAAAAAGCCATAGCGCACCTCTATCGATTTATTTTTTTAAATTTTCTATTACCTATTCAGAGCCAAATTAAGAGAGTTTAGTTAATAATAATAATAAAAAAAAAACTTAATTACATGTGTTAGGAAAGAAGAAATAAGATGTCATAATTTATAACATTTTTAAATAAACGAAAACGTATGACATACGGCCTTGTAGACCCCCACGTGGATCATGTGATGCCCGTCGATTACGTGACATATACCCTTATTTTAAGCTTAGATTTCGAATTCCCCTTGAATTCTTCTCAATCATTTTGAATTCTTTTGACAAGAGAGAGAGAGAGAGCCACACCAAAATATCCAACAATCTATTCGGAATATTATAGAGAAGAAAGAACGTCTTAGGACATTATTGAAATTGAAGAAAGGATAATTATGGATTTTAAATCCTGCCATTTTCCTGCTAGACGCCACAGAGTTCGCCATGATATTAGCGAGGTAGAGCCTCCTGCTAGATGACGCCAAGACGCCATTGCCCTTGTCCACTTTGTAATAAATCTATTACTTGTGAGAATCGAAATGCGGTGTGGACTTTATTTATCAACCAGGTGCAACCTAACGGTGCGTTACACGTGCGATTATTCTCGGGATTTAAACAATGAAATCATCAAAACTCTAACTTGTTTTTATACTTCTACAATTTTTAAATTAAGTATTAAATAATTAAGGAGTAAAATAATTAAAAAGAGATAGATACGGATAAAATGGTAGAGATTGAAAAGGATAAGCGTGGTATTAGATTGTATAGAAGAGATAGGTAAGAATTCAAATGATTAGACCAAGAATAGAGAGAAATATAGATTAGCATGGATATTTTTCCCTGGTATTTGAATCGATCCTGAAGATTGAAAAAGATTCAAATGGATAGACTTTCTATCTGTTTATTCCCCATAGGATAAATAAATTAGTTCTCCTGCACTTCATTTAAAATAAAGTAAGATAAGAAGTAACTGAAAAAAGATGTAATAGTGATGATGCAGTTTGCAAAACAAGCGTCTCATAGCTCTCACTATATAAGCGAAGCAGCGCCATGACGTGCGAGACGAGAGCTAGAATGTGTTCGCGTGGCGAACATATTTTTTATTTGATATTATTATTTACCTGACGTCTTCGAGAAGCCCTTGGGGACGGAGAGTGACTGCCCCCACTTTCGCTATCTCCACTCGGTGCAGTGACGCCCAATTTTGGAGCATGGGGGGCATGGGGTGTGTCCGAATCTCTGCGGCTGGGGCAATCTTTCTCTGAATCACTCGGTCCTATCACACTGCTCCTATAGTCGCTATAAAGAACAGCTCGAGATAAGGTCTTATAGAAACAAAAATGTGTATCAGTTATCCGATCCCATTATTATACTTCTACTAACTAAGGTACCATACATTTATCTGGTCTTCAATATTTATATATAAAAAAAATTATTTTGGAAATTCTTTTCTGTTTTAATAAAAATTTAGAACCAGATAAATGTACTTTAGTAAACTTCCTCTAATTTTGGCAATTTTCAACTCGAACGGAAAGATACATCATTTTTATAATTTTTAAGTAAAATGAGATGAACATTGAGGTTGTGATTTGGCCCCAAGACCCTTAATTAGAAGATTATGAATTTTATTTCACCTTGAAAAGGCCGAGTCAGAACTTTTTTCCATGCTCTTCCTCCAGCTTTCCCTGCGAAAATTGGTATTGTGTTTGTCCCTTCGGATGGTACTTCCGGTATTTCCATAGTTCCCTGTTCTTTCAATGGGTCTATAAAAATTGACGCAAGTCCCATAACGAGTCTTTCCTGCAAAGAAAAAAAATATCAAGATTGATTATTTAAATTTGAATACTTGATTTAATTTTTCAGACTTTTGTTACGCCTGAAACGAATGGGTAACAAAATCTAGAATTTTTTCTGTAGACCTGAACATATAAGAAAAACTCTATATATGTATAACTCTGTTAATAAATTTTAATACATACCACAATCTTTATCGGTAAGGGTGAAAGTGAAAGATGTCGCTTCTCGCAATGCTGTACGTTTCGGACCAATGCTGTTGCAATATTCAGGTTGACAAAAATAAACCATATCACGGGGCAAAGGAAAGTCTTTGTGGTCCTCAATCGGATACCTTCGCAGTAATTCCGGGACCTGAAAAATGAAAATATGTATAGATGAATAAGTGGAAATATTCTTATATACAATGAAAAATATATGTTCGCTTGCATAGAATACAACACAATTGGAAAATTAACACATTCAAAAAAATTAAATTATTCTCACTCTTTCATTTAAATATGAAAATATTAATTTTTTTCTTTCTTTATTCTTCTGTTCATACCGGGACGCTTAATCCACGGAGATAACAAAAAATGTATAGGAGTTATGTTCTACAATAAAAACCAATATCACTCATCTTATCTGGCTCTATCCCAATCCATATCCCTTGTTTATCCACGTCTATCTTTTTCAATATTTCCACCCCTTTCAAATCTTATATTTTTTAATCTGCTCGCCTCTTTATATATTACTTATGATAAAAATAGAAAAATATATGTGTGTGGTAGAAAAAGATTGAAATTATTATTATACAAGAATAGATAAGGATAAAGGAGAAATATATTAAAAAGTACACGCAAACTCTGATCTTACGGCTTTTTCAGGCATGGTCTGAAGTTGCCGTGAAGCATTTCTTCGAATTTTTATGACGTAAACATATAATGCGCTACTAGGGCACTCAGGGCGTCTGATGCAGAATCTTGCTTCTTAAAAATTAAAAAAAAAAAAAAAACGTAAGCAAAACTCACCTGTACAGGCTGGCGAGAATTTGGTGAAGGCCTGGCCCCCACTATGGCGAGATAATCCACCAAGCGAGGGCACAGGAACTTCTTTTGTATGTCCATGCCTGTTCTTTAAAAAATCGTCACCGATGTGCCAATCGAGTTTCGTTTCCTGTGTCCGGCGGCTCCACACATCGATTCATGGCTGTACCATTCTCTAGATATGCCCCTACAAATTCTGCAACAAAAGATAATTTCCTTTATATTATTTTTCAAAAGTTGTAAATCAATCATATATTTTATGATATGCATGATAAAATATTGATGATATGAGCTATATGCAGTTCATTTTGTCAATAAAATGATGTTGACAAAAACGACATCTTTGGTCAGAGACGTATCCCATTTTACGCATGACACAGTTTCGCCCAGATTTTCTTGACAAGAGACTTTATTTTGAACAGAGTAAAAACCACGTACGTATTCGAGATAACCGAGTCTCAAAGTGGTGTCCTGAAAACGTTAATAAGTGACAGAACGACGAGTCCACGATAGACCAATACCGTTTTGTGCACTTGCGCGGGTCACGCCATATACGGATTTTTCTACTGAAATGATGCTGCGCAAACATCGAGGGAGGACCCGTCCATAAATTGCATCTATTTTTCCTCAATTCAAGAAGGAAAACTCTCTTCTCAAATTATAAAAATATCAAATTTTAAAGAGTGTCGTCCGTCCACGAAAGACATACAAATGTATTCAGAAAAAAAGTCTGTATGGAAAAAGTTGGTTATTGTCATGTGAAATTCAAAAAATTCCATATAGACTTATTTTTTCTGAATGGAACAGTGTATGAAATGTCAAACAGAAGGTGTTCTGGTTTCTTACGGCTTCTGTATGGATTTGTAATTCCTTCTGGGGAATTAATGTGGTCTGTGTGGTTCTGTATGGACTTTCTTAGAGATCCTGAATTCCTCAAGACGCAAACTTATTGAGAAAACTTTACTCAGATTTTTATTGGTTATATAAAAGCACAGTGGAGGGGAAAAGTTGTCTCAACTCTGTCTTGAGGATCTCTAGACTTTCCTATATAATATACAGAATAGGATCTGGTTTCTGTATCGATTCAAATAAGCGCGCCAGAATAATAGCCAATTATAGCGTAAAGACTTGACAGCCAATCAATGCTGTTCCCCCAAACCGATACAAAACAAAATGGCTGATGGCGTACATCATGTCGGAAAATGCAGTAAACATCTGTCATAAATGTGAAAAATTGATAAATGAAGGTAAGCATTCTAATAGGAAGGGGCTTACTTATCTGATGAATTATACAAAATTTCCAAAAAATTCGTTCTGAAAATTCTTATAAAGTTTAAAGAAAATGAAGGCAGGCAGACAATGTCGACTTGACTGAATTTTTTACACAAAAATCTATACTATAGTCTTAAATTTAATTATTTTTATTTGACAGTTCTTTCATGAGGTTTATGCTGACTTTATTATTTAGAGGTGAATCGCGTGTGCACCGTCTACTAGATGAAGAAGGAACACATAGTGACTGACACAATCGGAGAAAAGACGCAGAAAAAAAAAAATTCCTAAAACGTAAACAAACAAACTCTTCAGCAGGTTTGTGGCATGAGGAATGAGCTAATCATATTTCGCTGGAAGATGATGATTTTATGAATTTTTGGAAAATCATACAAAAACCAGTTACCAGAAAATGTCATGTTTAAAATTCCACATTTAGCATTTACATTCACATAATATTTCTGTATAGATTTCAATTGATTGACTTTTGTATCAAAATTTGACGTCTTAGGATTTGAAATCCTTCTTTATTTTGTTTTACTTCTCTCTAATTTCTTTTCAATTCAGCTTTAATTAATTTGAATTAAAAAAATTTTTTAAAGCTTCAAGTTTTTTTTTTTCACTCAAATTTTGTCTAATTCTTTTAAATTTTTAAAATTTTCTTTAATTATTTGGGTCACTTTTGAATTCTGGAATTTTTCGAATTATTTTTAATTTTCTCGAATTTCTTTGAATTTTTTTAAGTCATTGTGATTTCTTTTTTTTGCTTTAAATTCTTTCAATTTAAATTGAGTTATTTAGAGACAGTTTAAATTATTTTGAATTTCTCTGATTTCCCTTGAATTCTTAAATTTTCCGGTTTCGCTTTTATTCAAGCTCATCAGCACTATGTAAATTATTATTATTATCAGTAAAGCAGGACATATTTATATTACCATACAAAAACCAGAACATATTAACATTTATATACAAAAAAGGAGTTTTAAAACATTTGTCATTGAAGATCGGCAAAAAATTGTCATTGACAATATAATAAATTATTATTCGGGGAGCCTATAAGAAGACAGTCTAAGTCATTGGTTAAAAAATGATATTTTCAAGTTAATCAATTACTAGGTAAGATAAACTTTTTTTTTTTAATATTGTGATCCAAATAATTGAACTTACGTGATTCTTTTCCGGTCCAAAATGGTCCATATCGGACTCACAAAATAAGCCGCACCAGGTCTAAGCAGACCTCACACCGGACAACAATTGCTGCGTGGCTCTATCGCCACCGCGTATCACCCAACTGACGATCAGTTTCTCGCTCAACACTAAGGAAAATGGCACAAGTATGGAATAGGCGTCATTGTGTGGGCGACATGCACATAAAAAGCGTGGGTGTCGGTACGTTACTTACGTCGGACACGTCGGGTGGCCTCGTTGCGTAGTCGCTGCTTCTGCTGGATCAATACATTGTCGGCCACGGACGAGGGTATGAAAGAGAGAAGGAATATTATTCCACACTAGATCTCTGAACGTATATAAGAGAGAGGTAGATAAAGAGGGGGAGAATTAAAGTTAGGGAAAAGGGAGCAAATTTTCACTGTCCAATTCTCAGAAGTTTCCAGAAAATGAAAAGAATCTTGTTTCTTAAAAAGCTTCAAGAACTCATTACTTCTTACTTTTCAAATGATTTAGGTATTTTAATAAAAAAAAAAAAATTTGCAAAATTTTAATTCTGGGAAAATTATTTAGTGGAAGGAAGTAGGAAAGGCTGTTGCGTGCAGAAAATTGAAAAGATTAGATATGCATATATATAAAAGAGCACATTTTTGTAAATAATATATAATGTTGAAGTTGAGAAATTGTAAAGGCTTACAAGGAAAGCTTTTATGTGTCCGCCTCCACTTTTCTTTCATTTCAATATATGATAGAGCTATAAAAAATAAGAGACACGTTTTCTCTTATCGGTCCAAAATCAGTTTTAAGGGGTGAAATAAGCACCTGAAGTTTCGCTCAAAAATGATGTTTTTATATTATATTATTATTTTAAGCACTTATAGCCGACTGATATACCCCTTATAAAAAATTAACCCTTAAATGAATAAAATGTTAAATTAACACGTATTGAACTACAAGTTTCGCATTTTGAAGCATATTATATGTAAACCTGTTATAAGTTAATTAAAAATAGTACTACGTGAGAATACTGAATTAATCCTTATTGAAAGGTTATTAATCACCGATCGCATGTATAAATTGCAAATTAAATAATGTAAATTACCTTCATAGAAAAATTAAGGAATTTATAAAAATAAAGTTATTGTTATCATTGTTACATTATTCATTGTTGAGTTTACATTATCCCCTAATGCTACATAAACCGTTAGGAATTTTCTTATTGAGAAGGAGATGGTAACAAAAGAATTCAGCAAATTTCCAATGCTGCTATAGTTAACTTAATATTCATTTAAGTGTAAAATAATAAAAATATCATTTTTGAGCGAAACTTCAGGGCAGGGGCTTATTTCACCTCTTAAAACTTATTTTGGACCGATATGAGAAAACACGTCTTATTTTTCCTAGCTCGCAATCATATATGTTTAAAGGATTCACAAAAATTGAAGGCGATCAAAGAAGACTTTTTAAAGTAAGATTTCTTCAACATTTTTATGACTTAGGGTATGTTTTATAACTACTTTTGGCTGATACATGTTATTTTTTATTAATCTTGGAAAATGGTGGAGTTATGGCATGATCTTCTAAACAGGTTGCGGTGAATGTTGTAAGTAATGTACCACGTAATGCAGGCTCGAACTGGCCATATGGCAAATATGGCAAATGCCCGATAAAATGCCGATGTGGTTTATAAAATACCCGGGCCGGTTTCACGTCACAGTCCGGGTATGTCACGTAGCGTTGGTGAGATTAATCTGAAAAAACTAACAAAGATTTTTCATTCATTCATACTCATTAATATATGCATAATATGAACCAAGTAAAAGTGAAAACTGTTAAAAATTGATGAAATGGTACACTTTAAAACAAAAAGATTAAATTAAAAAAAAAACAAACAAAATGGTTATATCTTTCAATAAAAAATACCTTTTTGTCAAAATTATTTACACAAATCTGATGAGAATGTAAAAATTCTTTGGAAAGATCGCGGAGGCGAGGACAAAAGGAATGGAGAATGAGGAAAAGGGATGACGAAGGATACATATTAACTGCTCCTTTTTACCGAATCCATAGCCATGGGACATGTGGACAGCCCGTCAGCAACTTTAGGAGTTGAACATTTGAACTTGAGTTTGCTTGCATTCTTTATGCTAATTAACTTTTCAGCCCTCAGAGTACCGCCTCGGCACTTGTAATATGATCCAAAGCATTAGCAATTTAAACGTCTTTTTATTTCAAGTGCTTATAAGTAGCTGCATGGGTTTATTCACCATGAATGGCAGCATTCTCTGAGCATTCAATATTCATTCTATTCTATGTACTGTGGTCAGCTGACCATCCTGACCATTGAAGATTGAAGTCCGTGAGAAATGTGGCAACCATAGTAGTATGTACATATATTGCCCCCCACCCCCACAACTGATAAGTGATAACCGAGTCCCGTACTCTACAGTGCATGCGTCGCACTCGGCAGCTGATTGGTTGCTATTCGCGCACAGTTTGAAATGCTAAAAAATAATTTTTTTATTATAAATAATGGCGTTTTAACTTATAAAAATGTTAATAAACATTTTTAACAGTTAATAAATATTTTATAAGTATGCCATAAATATTTATAAAAGCCATTATTTATAATAAACAATAAAAATAATATTTTTTAGTATTTCAAACTGCGTGCGAATATCAACCAATCTGCTACCGACTACAACGCATGCGCTATAGAGTACGGGGCTCGAGTTGGGGGGGGGTTCCACCGGTCTCGGGTCAGGGTCACTGAAGTCACTTCGCACTCTTCACTCGACTAATCGACTTTACAGTTTACTTCATGTTACTTCGTGGAAAATGTTGGACGTGAAAGTTCTGGACGGTGGTTTTTCCACTCAATTGTCGACCCACGTTGGTGATCGGATTGACGGGGATCCTCTTTGGACAGCCAAATTCTTAGTGACTAACCCTTATGCAGTACTTTCGACTCATTTGGATTTTTTGAGGGCTGGATCTGATATTATTCAGACGAGTACTTACCAGGCAACAATCGCAGGCTTCATGAAATATTTGAACATTTCCGAGAAGGAAGGTCGGAGCCTTATTCATGATGCTGTTGATTTGGCCAAAAAAGCTGTAAAAATTTACACCGAGGAAAATGAAGATGCTGATGTGGTGATTTTTTGTTTTAAAGGCGTTGAATACCCGAGCTTCATTAAATTTTAGTTTTTCTGTTTTTTCTTAAAGTTATAAACTTTTGCAGCTAATGCAGCTTAATCTACTCTTATTATCTGGGATTTGAAAAAAATTTTAATACAGTAAAACCTCATTTATCCCAGGTAATTAGTTTTAAAAATAAAAATCAAAAGTGCCTCTTTGAAAAAAAATAATATTAATAATAATATAATTCATCTTTTTTATTTTTTAGAAAAAACAAGTAAACGTTCAATTCAGTAATGTTTTTATGAAAATGGAAAAGAAAAAAATGGATATAATCGAATGAAAGGGAGAAAAAATCCTTTCGAAATACCTCATCAAAAATTCAAATCGCATTTTCAGAAAGGCAGTTATAGCCGTGTGAAACTACACATTCTGAAAGTATGAAATAATGCCGGATAACGCGGAGCCTCGGTTGATCGAAGGTCGGATAAACAAGGTTTTACTGTAAACTTTTAGACAGCAGTTCAGTATTTTCTTTACTCAGGTGAAGCCAAAGCCCCAAATCGCCGGATCGTGTGGACCCTACGGAGCAGCTCTTCACGACGCATCAGAATACTCTGGTTCCTATGCAAAATCCGTCAGCCAGGAGATGCTCATGAACTGGCATCGACCTAGAATAGAAACCCTGATCGACGCCGGAGTAGATATGCTCGCCCTGGAGACGATCCCCTGTTCCACAGAAGCTGAAGCCCTAGTAGAACTCCTTAGGGAATATCCGGGAACTAAAGCCTGGCTCTCCTTCTCATGCCGAGAAGACGGTCAAAGTCTAGCAGATGGTTCCAAATTTCAAGAAACTGCTCTTAAATGTTACAAAAAAGCCCTTCCTGGTCAAATCCTAGCCATCGGGGTTAATTGTATAGATCCGAAATTCGTAACTCCTCTCCTCAATGGTATCAATGAAGCTTCCCAGGATTTTGTTCCACTTATTGTTTATCCTAATAGTGGAGAAAAATATACTACCTCTGATGGCTGGAAATTTGAAGGCGACACTCCTCCTCCAGAAACTTTTGTTCATGAATGGCTCGACTTAGGTGTTAGATATATAGGTGGTTGTTGTAGAACCTACGTCACCAATGTTAAAAAAATCAGAGCTGAAGTTGAAAACTGGCAAGAAAAACAAAAATTAAAAATGACCCTGGAGAATCCCAGTCCAGAATTATAAATCTGCGATTGAATTCTATGCGATTATACTATTTTAATCCAGAACTTAAATTTACGATATTCACAGAATTTTGAAAGCCAGACACTGTTTTCTACTTAATGGATTCACAGGGTATCCAGGACTCGTTGTCAATTGATTAATTGAATTACATATTGATAAGACATTCAATTTTGCAGGGAGTAATTATTGATAAGTTTTGTACAGTAAGTCTACTTTCTTATTATCAAATAAATACCAACAATATATTTTGAAATTTTAGTTTTTCGTACAATCCAATTCTAAATTACATTATGGATTCGATCCCAATTTGAATAAGTGTTTTTCCGCTTTCAGGTTTTAAACATTTTTATTGGATCGAGGTTTCATGTCTTGTCCGATGAATTTTTTTATTTTTTCATAAGATTTAAACACTTCCCAGGCTGTGAATCCCCTTTTGATTGACGGAGATTCAATTGGTTCTAATTCTTAATGATTCGATCTGCACCGCTTTTAAAACAAAATTCCCGTTTTCAATTATTTTATAAAATACAATACAATTAGGACAATTAGTAAGCAAATTAACACAAAGAGATTGCCTTTTAACAAAGGCTTTAGAGAAACTGTCAGTGAAATACTATTTTTACGAACTAAATAATTGTACAAAAAATAAATTATAAGCAGAAGGTATTCATAAATCATAAATGACAAATGTTAAATGATGTTTAAATAATAATTGTTTTCAGATCTATTACTGCATTCTTCTTGAAAGCTACATACTTTCAAAATAATTTTTTTTCCTTTTGAGATTTTTGGATTTTTCTACTCTAATTCTACATTTAAACTTTCTTTCGAAACGCAATTAAAATTATTCGAATACTTACACACAAAATTTATGAATAGATTAGGATTAATCTAGACTTATTACACATTCACCTACGATAAATATAAATTTGTCTAAATTATCTATATACTTACAAAAATTTATTGTTAATTCTAACGGCATATCTTGGCATTGAAGGAACGAAGTTCACCATCGAGAATACAATCCTGAATCGATTTACATATATAAATGCAGTTTTATAGACGTGTGTAAAATATTCCAAGGGAAGTAAGAAAAATAAAAAAATTAATAGTTTCGATATTTCGAAAATGTTCGATACCTTGAATAATTTCAAGCAATTAAGGTCATGTATTATCACTATGTAATATCTTGGGTATTACTTATCCGATCCCCACCTTACCGACATTTTCTTCTCTGCAACTTTACCTCTAAATTTATTGATAACAAATTTAAATTTTTTAAAAGTAAATATTTAGGATCATATAAACTTCCTCAATGTTATAACTTTAATTTTATAAAAATGGTCAATTTGGTATCTCAATAAATTTAGAAGTAACGTTGCAGAGAAAAAAATGTCGGTAAATTAGGGAACGTATAAGTAATACATGGCCTTAAACAATTTTCAGAAATCGACAAGTTTTAAAAACTCGAAAAGTTTTCAGATTTTGGCGCATCGATAATTATTTTCTAGTTTTGAAAACTTGTGTTTACTGCTCAAAATGTTTTAAAATTATTTACTTTTAAATGTTCACCTTTAAATTCTAACTCAGGTTAAATAAACAAATACCCGAAGAATCCAATCCACATTTTGACTTTTAAGGCACGCTCGAAATTGAATATTGCACAAAATATTAAATCGTCCTTTGCTATAAGGAACCAATTTTTGCTCACAATCTAAAATTCTAACACGATAATTTTTTTAGAATAATGTTTATATAAATTGCTTAGCGGTGTTGGACTAAATTTATATCCTCAAAATTAGATTTCTTCTTTCTACTTAATAAATCTTATACTTAGAAATTTATTCATTTTTAAATAAAATTATAAATACACAGTGAAAATTCTAATATTTTTTGAGTAATATGGGGAATGTAATTTTGACGTTAGAAATTGGATCCAACGCCCTTAAGTTCATGTATTAATTTTCCGATCCCTAAGTAATACATGACCTTAAATTTAGCAAAATAATTATATAGAAATGAATAATCAATAAATAATTCTTTGAATTATTTGCTGTGGAAAATTGCTTCTCACCAGAAAAGAAACTGTGGCTATATATTTTCATAATACTGTAGTAAACTTCAATGTAGAATAAATACAATTTTTTCAAACCTTAACAACACTTGCAATAAAATAAATACAATAGCCACGTTTTCTCTAAAAATATTAAGACCATGTATCAGTTATTCGATCCTTACCTTATCGGCTTTTTTCCCTTCAATGCCATTTCTACTTTTATTGATACCAAGTTGAAAATTTCCAATAATTAAAGTAAAAACATTAAGATACATTTATCTGGTCCTAAACTTTTAATAAAATAAACAAAATTTTATAAATATAAATATTTAGGACCAGATAAACCTAACTAAATGTTTTTACTTTCATTTTTGAAATTTTCAACACAACATCTATAAATGCAGGAATGGCATTGCAGATAAATTAAAGACCATTGAATAATAGAAGAGATAAGTAATTTGGCAACTGTTCCATGGCCTTAAAAAAACTTAGCTCTATCTAAAATTTCTTAAATTAGAAATTCGACGGACCTAACTTAAAATGACTATTTTCATTAAAATGTGGAGAAAAGGTCATCCGCAAATAATCACTTTAATCTCGATTCATAACTGAAATTTTCGAGATTCAAACCCCAGGTTTACAAATGTCCTCGAGGACGAAAGTACGTGGCCTTTTCACTCAATTTATCCTTTGTTTTCCATTTTGACTATCAGGTGTTTCTAGATTCGTCTTCAATCATGAAACAAATATCTGAGTATCAAAGGTCAAGGGAAGTATCACAGCTGCCATGATCCTCGAGTAACAGATGTTCCTTTTCTAGCACCATATTAACTGCGAAAAAGAAACTCATCATGCACACCAATGAATTAAAAAAAAATACTTTAGGTTTTCATAATTCGATTTCTTCATTTTAACTGATAAATATTACTTTTGCTCTACAGCGCTACTATTTTTTTAAAAGCGAACCCTCATGCAAAAAAATTCTCGTATTTCTCGCATAATCAAAAAAAAAAAAAAAACGAAGCGTCGCTAAGATCTAAAAAAATATCTACACGACATGCAATAGTGCAACAGTGAATTAAGAAAAGTCTCAAGCCCAAGTACCAATCAAGCTAAAAGAACTCATGCAGAAAAAGATCGTGAACATACCTAGATTTTTTTTTTAGAACATTTGCAGAAAGGGAAAACGGGTTTTTTTTTAAATTAAACCTGCCTTATTTATCGAACAACATACTTTTATTAAATTAATTTTTGTTCCATCCGATCGTATCGATTATCGTACATCGTACAATTATTTGTACCTTATAAAAATTCTAATACGCCAAAGCCGTCACTATAAATATGATTTTGATTAGCGTTTTTGTCTTTTTCATTTACCAGCTATATTAATTTTTTCCTTCGATTTTCAATAAAAAGCAAGAAAACTTGGAGTTTGATTTTTGTGGTCAAAATAGATACAATCAAAATGATAAAAATGATAAATCATTTCGTGCGAAATTCTGAAAATCATTGAATTATCCTCAGTAATCGATATTAATAGTTTTTTATCGATAGTAATAATTATTATTTATTATTATTGACAGTAATCGATATTTATTGATAATAATCGAGGATAGGTTGGAGTGAAAAAGAATTCTTCAATCTCGTGTTTAAAAGTGAATGCAACTAAAAGAAAAACACAAACTGTTGTTTGTGTTTTTGGTTGAATTGTTTTTTTTTTTGTTGAATCAATTGTTGAATCATTTTTTTAAACTAACTAAGCAATAATCTTAAGTAAAAAGCCGCAAACACTGAAGCAAAAAATATGTCATTTCCTTCATAGCTTGTGTTATTCTACTCAGTAATTAATTGCTAAGAAGTACTTCGAAGACACTGTTTGTTCAATTGAGAAATGAAAATATTCCCAAAAAAACAGTGTTTAAAAAACAATAATAACAATAGTATCATAACAATAACGGGCGAAACATATGTACATATATTATATAGGAATCGTCAAATTAATCAACTTTTTCATTTGATTTAAAAAAAAGCTGGTGAGAAACTAAACTTTGATTTCCTCAGCTCTGAATCTCTGATGATTAATTTCCAAGTTCGATAAATCGGACAGTTTTCAACTCTCGAACGAACTGTCTCGTTAAACTAATAAGCTCAGATCGCAAGCTTTTGAGTTAGAAATATTCGAAAAAAATGACGTTCAATAGCTAACTGATAAACTCTACAATTTCTCAAATTAAAAAAACAACAAACTACCGAATTCGAAAAAATTCGAGAATTTTTCAACCTTATTAAGTCATAATACCAGATGTGGTAGATCAATATTGTCAGCTGAAATTTTACTCTAATAGATAAAAGAAAAACTATACCTAACGCAATTTTTGAGCGAGTTTCTGTTTCTCAAGAGGAAAAATATGTACAATTGACCTACGTTTTCTGAAAATGAACTGTGAACTCTATTCCTCAAACGCTGCGAATGAAGATGAAATATAGTTTCTATATTAAGAGAGAGAGAGAGAGAGAGGGAAAGAAGAAAAGAGAAGAGAAAATTGTGTTCTTTCTTTACTCCTTTCCAAATATTGCTAAAAAGTACAATAGATTTAGTTATAAAGTTAGAAGAAATGCTCGACGCAAATTACGAAGCTTTCAAGCTTAAGAAAGTGCAGAGCATGCCGTTATAGTGTTATTTTAGTTTAGAAATTAGAAAAGTTCTTTCACCAATTTCGAGATTTGCTCACTCTTCCAATTCAATAACATGAAATAAAGGAAAAACAATTGACAACTGAAAACTTAGAATAAACATATTGCAAGTCCCAAATTCGAAAATGCCCATGTTTAAAAAAAAACAATCAAGGATATAATCGGAATCTAAGCCGTTCCAACAGAATAAAAAATTTGTTTAAGAACACAATTTTCAATTATCATTTCTTTTCAATTACAAACTTTGTTTTAATTCGGTTCGCGTATAAAATAAACTTCAAATATTCTATTCAAATGAAAGAAGGCGCAAGTATGAAAATATATCCTTTTACATTTCGATTTGTAAACCCTAATTGTAGGATACTTGGACAGACGTTTCCTTAGAACACTGAATGCGTGTAATGCTAGAAATTATTTGCTTCCTTCATAATTAAAGTGATGAACCACGTTAATTTATTAACTATGACTATGTAGTTTTGTGTTTAACGGTTCCCTAATTGTTTACAGTTTTTTAGTATGTTTTTTCAGAAATATTTTTAAAAGTATCTATAAAATTAGAGGTTGTGAGCTACCAAATTTCTAATATTTAGTGGAGATTAATTTTAATAAGTACCGATTATTCTCGATACATTCAAATGTTTATCGATAAGATATACAAGTATGGATTATACATAGACATTAATCGATTATAATCGACATCGATGTGTTCTTTTTTTTAAATAAGCATAAAACCATAGAATGAAAAAATTTTATTTCCAATATATTTTCCATAAAATGAAATGCTTAAATTTTGAGATTATATTTAAAAATTTTCTTTTACCCAAAAAATATTTAAAAACTAAATATTTTCTCACTCTATAGCCACTCTTTTATTTCGAAAAAGAAAACATCTACAGAGCGAAAAGATAACTAACTATAATATTTGTCGAGTAAAATAAAGAGATCGAATTTTGAGGTAAAGTATGACGTTACTATTTACCGACCGTACGATATATATTTTTTCCGGCTTCTTATTTTTAAACTAAATAATATATCTCGCTGAAATTTTTGAAAATGAGAAAAAATATATAAGTGTACGTCCGACTTTTCATTAAAATTTTTATTTTTTTAAATACTGCAATTTTAATTAATTTTAAAACTTTTAATGTAGGGGAGAATAGGGCTTTAGTTCCTTCGTTTCGATATTAATCAGGACTCTAGAGCCCTGTTCCCACTTACACTAAAAAGTTAAAAATTAATTAAAATTGCAGTATTAAAAAAAAATACAAACTTTAAAGAGAAAACCGACGAACACTGATATATTTTTTGTATTTTTCAAAAATATCAACGAGATATATTTATTAGTTCAAAAATAAGAAGCCGGAAAAATATATATGGTATGGTTTTGCCTGAAGAAAGACAAGTCTATTTAACTATTTCACATAATTAAAAAATTACGTGGTCCATTTCCTAAGAAATAAATAGTTGCAGGTATATTCTCAGGATAGGAAGAAAAAATATGATTTCTAAGTGATTCACACTTGACATTAGGACGTTTTTCTTCGACTTTAATGCTATTTGGAAGAGAAGTGAGCTTAGCGTGATAAAGAATGAACTCCAGCTCCTTTGAGAACCTCGTGTATGTACAATGTGAGAGAAAGAGGAAAATCATTGTGGAAACTGCGTAGCGCATTCATTATCACAGATGGAATTTCTAGTGATACTTCTTAGGTAACCTAGTACGTAGAGACCTGTTAGTACCGTTTTTCTCTGAGAGTTGAGATCCTATGCGGTGTATATCCATCACGGGTATCCTGAAGAGTTGGATGTTAAGATGGGCACAGATTTCCATGCAAACTTGGGCACAGTATCGCAGCAAGTCGAGAGTAACCCATATCTACAAAAAAAAAAAAAAGAAATATGTCACTTCTATCTCATTTATTTATTAAGAAATACGTAAAAACATAAATTTTAAATACGTTTTAAAATACGTAAAAATCTCTTAAAATTCTATAAAATCTTTTATAAATAATAAAACTCTTGTGAAATTCTTTAAAATTTCACAAAATCTTTTAAAAATAAAAAAAATCTCACGAAATCCTTTAAAATTCCATGAGGAACATTAAAATCCTTTAAAAAAATGAAAACTTATTTACATTTTTTAAAATTCCAATAAATCTTTTAAATATTGCATAAATCTCTTGTAATCCCTTTAAATTCCTAGAAACCTCTTAAAATCTTTTTAAATTATTGAAAATCTCTTGAAATGATTAGAAACCCAGATGATTAAAATGTATCGTTCATAATCGATCTCTATAATCGATAATAATCGACATTCATCGACAAAAAGGAAACCATATCGATAAGACACGATATTTATCGGCAGTAATCGATCTGTATCGACAATAATCTCTCTGTAATCCGTCTGGATAATAATATATACTTAATAGTAATATTAAATTAATAATTAAATTAACATTAAAAGTTATAAGTTCTCACTACTTACAAAACACATCCACAATACGTAGTATTCTTTGATAAAGAAATTAAAATATTGATTAAGGAACAGCATCGCTGGTCCAATCAACGAACTATCTAAATATTGCATCTCGTTTTTGGTCATGTGTGCGACCTGAAAAAAGGAAAAATGTATTGAATATTACATAATGTCAGGAATTATCTGTTGGACATTTTTCTCTGTTGAAAATTCTACATTTTGAAAGTTTTCAATCGTAGAAAAAGTTTTTAAATATCAAAAGATTTTTAATTTGTAAAACCTCCTAAATATAGAATCATTCAGAATTTGGCAAGTCTTTAGATTCTTAAATTTTCCAAACTAGTCACATTCCAGATAATTTGTATTAAATTTCATGAACTTTTTATTCAGTAAATAAATAAATAATAAAAAAAAAACACTTACCACGAGACGATTCGTGACTTTTGCAGCGACCATTCCAAACGCAAGAATATAAAGCGCAGGATGGTTTTCATAAACATGTTCAGCACTCTTTCTGTATATTATAAAAGCTGGCACGACCACAAAACTGAAGGGGATAATTGGCGATAAAACTGAGGTTCCCTGAAAAAAAAATCTCTCAGAGAAATTCTTTCGCAAAAACAATTAATTAAAAACAAAAGCAAACCAATAATAAGAGCAAAAATGGATAAAATCCAAAAATTAATACAATTAAATATTTTGAAAGCGATTACTAAAAATAAAAATTATCGAAATTATAAAAATTATTAAAAGTAATTAATTAAAATTATTAATTACAAGCTCTAGTAATTTATGAATTTTTTCAAACATTAAATAATAAATCTGGCTTAAGGCTTTCAACTTTAATTCAATGAAACTAAAAAAAAATAATTATTTTTGGAAGCAAGAATAATTAGATTTAATTTTAATGCAAACAACACATACACACACAACTAGAGATATTCAAAGTGTAATTAACTTAAGGCATGTATTACTTACGATATGAAGAAATTTAGACAACCCCGTTAACTAAATTTACTCATATGATAAGTAACACATGCCCTTAATTCGACAACTAAGACACTAGAAAACACAATAAATATCATGCAAGAAAAATAAAACCACATGTATAAAAAAATTGTTTACAAGATTCTATTTTACTACAAATTTCTTAGTAGAGCCATTCCCAATTTCATTCGACTTCATGCCAGATAAAAATTTAATCATAAGCATAAGATTTCCATGCAAAATCTAAAAATATAAGTATGTAGCAGGAAATTCAGGAAGATTTATAAGGAAAAGTTGTGATTGATGACGAGGTGAAAACGTGGAATAGAAAAATGTTGAAAAAAATCGAAAATGTGATGAAAATTTGTGGCATTTTTGAGATTCAGGCCCACCAAGTATAAAAAGAAATTAAATTTCCTTTCGAACTTTCGAAAAATTATAAATTTAGTAAGTAAGCCTTGCATTAGTGAATTTCTAAAAAAAACAAGTTTTCAAATTTCAAAGGCTCATCAATTTTTTAAGTCTTCACCTTCATATAAAGGAGCAGGAAAAATTTGCATAAAAGCTGCAAAATTTAAAAGTTGAAACAAAAAAATTAGTCCAAAATATCGAATTAGATTTTAAAGTAGAAGCTAAAAATATCCCACTAATGTGCGTTTGTATTTGGAAAATACTATTTGAGACTTTTTTTTTTTTAAAAAAGGAAATATAGAAATTTAAAATTCGTGCCAAATTTTTTTGAAGTATATACGAATTAATGACGTCATAATTTAAGGAAAAAGTACAACTTTCTTAGGTAAAAATAAAAGATCCAAAAAAAGGCTCAAGTACTTATATAACAAGAAAAAAAAACTCCTTAAAAAATGGAAAAAAAAAATATAAGTTCAAAAAACTGAAAGGTCCAAAAATATAAGAACAAAAATAAGGACACAAATATAAGACTCAAAAATAAATCCAAAATGTAGGACCCAAAATAGTTTCCAAGGTATAAGTATCAAAATCATAAGTTCTAAAAATGGAAAATCCAAAATAAAATATATAGACGTAAGGCCCTAAAATAAGGTCCAAGTGTAAGACTCAGAATAATGCTTAAAAATATAAGTTCCAATCATAAGACTCAAAATTTAAGTCCCACAAACTGAACTAGAAGTTCAACAAATATATGATTAAAAAAAACTCCAAAAATATTTAGGACTCCAAAATAAGATGGAGATTCAAAACTTAAAATATACATATAAATCTCAAAATTATAATATTAAAAAATAAAAGATCAAAAAATAAGACCCAAAATAAAGTTCAAAATAAAGATCTAAAAAATGTGGGGCTCAAAAAATTGTACTTTCTTTTCGCACAGCTTGTCTTCAATTTCGACATCACTCCAGCGCGAAATTTTAATTTGAGAATTTCCCCTTTCAGCTTTCAAAAGTAAAAATAGTCTTTTTGAAAAGAAATTCATATTAGTATTATATTTTTAGTTCCCGTAAATTGAAATTTGAAGAAGAGAGTCTAATTTTGAATAAATTTCGAAATCTTGTGGACGTGAATCTAAATTTAAAAAAATAAAAAATAAAATTGCACTACACATCGGACCTAAAATTTTTAGGCTAACTTACTGCGACGGTGGAGCCATTTTTTCCGACACCACCGGCAAGAATGACGGACATACTGCTCTGGGCGAGCAAAACTGCGACGCCCACTGCGCCCCATAATGGAAAGACCTTCACCTCAGTGCCAGTGTATGGCAACTACGTAATCGAAAATCGAAATTTCCCTCAGTTAATTAAAATACAAAATTTATAACAATCTTCAGTCCTGAGTATTTAATTTTTTACTTTAAACTTGTACCTTTTTACTTTAGATTGGAGAATTCTTTTTAATCCCTGGGGCATTTTTATTAACTCAAAACTAATAATCCCTAATGTGAAAGAATTTCGAAAACATAATTCCCGAGTATTCAAATTCCCAAATAAAAATAAAATTACTGAAAATGTTTATTAAGGTCATGTATCAGTTATCTGATACCTGCCTTACCTCCATTTTTTTAATACTTTTTTTTAATTGATGCCAAAGGAGTAAAGTAAAAGTTTCATCCCTATATCTCTTGTGGCACTCACCCCAGCACCCCTAAATATTTAAAAAATATATAAAAAATATATTAATTAAAATGATTTTATTAGAATATTTTATTTATGAATTTTAAATCTTCTGAATGTGATAGTTAAGGAAACTAGAAAATTTATTCATTAGTTGTTTTTAATTATCAAGATTAATTCAGAAGACTTGATTTTCCTTATTAAACAATTTCGGTAATTTTATTGTTAGTCGAGAATTATTTTCTTCGATATTTTTTCACATTCAGGATTTTTATTTTCGGAAAAAAAATTTGGCTAAAAATTCCATAACTTTGGATTATTCTAATACCTGCTAATACTAAAATACGGATATAATACAAATAGAAACATTTTCAAAACACTCAAATGGAGAAGAAATATTTTTAACATGAATGATTTATTTACATGAAAATTAATAACACAAGATGAGGATAGAATTTTGTTTGCTATCGTTTTCAGTGTATGTATGGCTTTTAAATACAATCATTTTCCCTGTGTAGGCATGCGAGTGAGTTTCAAGTATGTATTTAAATTCCTATTTCATAATATCCTATAGTGAGAAAGATGAGAAAAGTGTGAATGTTAGTATGGATTTTGAATAGTATCAAGATTACATAAAAATGTTTAGATCGAGGGGAGAATTATTTACGAAAAATTGTATCCCAATTTTTTAAAATGAATGTGCGATTTTAAAATTTGGTTTCCTTTTCAATTAAAGTATAGGTAAGAAAAATTTAAAAAACGGAACGATTTACGTATTTTTAAAATAAAAATATTGAAAGTCAAATTTTTCCGAGAAAGGAAATAATTTTTGAAGGCATATTTTTTTTAAAGAATTCAGAAGAATTCCCAAGTATTTACAAAGGATTCACAAAATATTCAAAATTGTATCTAAAAAGAGTTCACTAGAATTATCAAAAATTCAAAATGTTTTGCAAAGGAATTCAAACGAATTTAAAAAATTAAAATTTCTGTATTCAAAAGAATTGAAAAAAATGTAGGAAATTCAATTTTTATTTCATCCCAAATTTCCATAAAAATAAGCGAACACTGTCTTTTTTTAGAGAATTTCCTTTGTGGATCCTTTTTTTTTTTACTTTTTACTATCCATATTTTTTTTTTGAGAAATTGGTATAACACTTATTTTTTATTCAAAGTTAAATTAAAATTATGTAAATAAATTAAAAATTAAAAAATGAGTATCTCCAATTTTCTAAGAAGCTTGTTAAAAAAAAAGCATCACTCTCTTTACTATTATCCCAAAACAAAAAATACTCGATCATCTTTTTAATCGGTCATTTCATAATAAATTAAAAAATATTAGTCGCTAAGTTAATCACCAAGTGTTTAAAAAAAATCTAGTCATTTCAATGTGACACCAGGATTACTTGCATTTAAAACATCAGGTGACTTTTGCTTATGTTGTTGCTCGTCATTTTTAATCATGCTTCCTAGCTGCTAATTAGCTTTAAAAACATTAGAGTAACTAATTGAATTGCTAATTAATCAAATTATCACTGCGTGGAAAAAGAAACGAAATAAAATGGTTAAAATTCAAATTCAAGATTAAAACAAAACAAATTTTAAAAGTTAGATCCTTTCAAATATTGAAAGCTTAATATCACTCAAAGCTCAAATTTTGAAAGCTTCAGTTCTTTTAAATATCAAATGTTAAAAATTTGATTTTTTTCAAATTTTAAATGTAAGGGCTTTGGAATTTTGAAAAAAGCTCGATTCTTTAAAATTTAAAATTTTTATTTGAAATATTGCGATTTTAAAATTAAACTAAAATTCGAAAGCAGTACATTTTGAAAACCTGAAAAGCTCCGTCCTTGAATTTCGTTTCCTTTAAAAAGCATATTTTTTAAAGTCCTTTTGACAGCCACCGTGTTAAAACAAAAATAAATAAAACAATTTTAAAGCGTTAGTTTTCAAGCTGTTTCAAACCTACAAATTTTCAGAGCTTCGATTTTTAAATCCGTTCCCAAAAAGCAAGATCATATACATACATATAAGAAAAATAAATTCGTAGAATATATTTAAAATTTGTTAAAATACAAAATTATTGTTTCTTTCATACAAAGTGGTTAAAATGATTTTAAAGTCATTCATTATGTAACATCAAAAATGATAATAAGGTGGATCGAATAAAAAACAAATTTAAATATACTTAAATTTATACTGAAAATTTTTATGTTGTTCCACTTAAGGCCATGAATTATCCGATACCTACCTTACCGTCACTTTTTTTTGCAACCTTACTTCTAAATTTATTGAGATATCAAATTAAAGAAAATACGCTAAGGTACCTATGTTTATCTGGTTGTAATTGTTTATTAAAGTAAAAGAAGGTTTTAAAAACAATTTTTTATAAATGTAAATATTTAGGACCAGATAAACGTGTCTTAATGCTTTAACTTTAACTATTATAGAAATTTTCAATTTGATATCTCAAGTTTTCAGTTTAGAAGTACATAATGTTGCAGAGAAAAAATGTCGGTAATGTAGAGATCGGAAAAGTAATACATGGCCTTAAAATATAATCTCTCGAAAGTATTTAATTACTCAATTAATATCCTGAAATTGCGCAGAGATTATATGATTAAAAAACTTCAAATTTTGGAAAATCCTAAATTTAATATGTACATGTATTAGGTACATCTTTAAGTTTTGTTAGATTTTTCAATTGAGATTGATTAGAAGAATATTAATTAAAAAGAATAGACCTTATTCTATTTTTTTTAGAAAATTCGCAATAAAGAAATGGACAAATATTTATATAATTTTTTTTATCGATCCACTTTCATTAATACTAAGATTCAAAAAACCTTTATAAATCGTTTAGAATAGAAAAAAGATACACTTCAGATATCCCCGAGATTGTGTGCAACATGCACGAGCAGCAATCGAAATAAAAAAAAAATCAGAAGAATAAAAATAAAATAAAACCTTTGCCAGATCGACACACTCGAAATTATTCCCGAAAAAAAAAATAAATAAATAACGTGAATCATTCTGTACAAACCTAGGATTAGGATCGTAAAATATTAATACTGGAAAATTATACAATAAACAATTTTTTATTAATTAATTAATCTTTCAACTCAACTTTTTCCCAAAAAACAAAAATTCCCATTTGAAAAAATACCAAAAACAGTAATTCTCTCTCTCTTGAATAAAAATAAAATGATCGAAAATGTTTATTTACGAAATTTAAATCTGCGAATATAACAGCTAACTAAACTAGAAAATTCCCGAAAAATTAAAAAAAAAAAAAAGGAATAAATTAAAAAATAAATTCAGCAATCTTTTTTTTTTTCAATTTTTCGGGAATTTTAAATTTTCGTTAACTTTCACTTTACGATTCTAAGCCATAAAATTGTACAATCTCGATTCGTTTTTTGACCAAATTTCTTTAGACTTACTGCAATGGTGGAACCGTTCTTTCCAACCCCACCGGATTCAAAGACTTTACAGAATTGAATGAACACGTGAAGGAAGCCGGCCATACAAAAGACCGAAACGAAATTACTCAGCGTACAATTCAGCCCAGGAAAAGGGATCTAAACAAACCCACAATTTTTAAAAATGTTAATAAAAATACTGGATGATTAGACTTTTCAAATAAATCAGAGGATTGACAGCAAAATAAAACTATAAATGCTATTAGAGACGACTGAAAATTCCCGACACTGTAAAATTCCAGAATAAATAATTGCCGAAAATATAAAATTCCCGGGAATTTTATTTTTCGGTAATTATTTATTCTGGAATTTTACATTGTCGCGAATTTTATTTTCAGGAATTTTCAGTCGTCCCCTCTATTTTTTTTAAAGTATACAAGATTGCTTATTTTGTTTTTGTCATCTGGACAAATATAATTTTTTAGTTTTTTTTTTTTTATATTATATATATTTTAATTTTTTCACACATTTGCTAAACGGTTTTTCTAAAATTAAAGGCACGAGGAAGCTGCTGATGATTAAAATCTAGTCTAAAATCTAAAATCCGGAGGGGAATTTTACCCTTTTATTCTCATTTGCAATATCGTCTTTTTTGCTTTTTAGAAGTAAAAATCTATCAAGCACTTTAAAAAGCTCAATGCAAATAATTTCTATCTGGATTCCGCATTGAAATGACTGTGCGCATTTTGCGCAACACAATTGTGAAATATTCTTTTTATAAAAAAATCTATAGGTATCAATTTTTTGTATGTAGATGGAGTTTTGAATTTCAGGATGGCCACCAAAATCTAAGAAACAAATGCTTCGTCTTTTCTCGCTTTTTTTTGGCATGCAACATTTTTTCCGATTAATAAAATTTAAAAATTTTAATTCTCAAAGGCGAAAAATTATAAATGATAAAATCCAAACAATTTCAAAATGCGAATTTCTTAAAATTTTATTTGCTTTCAAACTGAGACCATTTTAGTACAAAATTTTCAATACTGTATTTAAAAAAATTTTATCTGAAATTGAAGAATTAAAAACTTTTTTTAAAACCAGAGCTTTAAAAATTCAAAACTATAAATTAGAATTGTATAAATGATTTAAATCTCGAATTAAAAATTGTTCAAATTTAAAGAATTTTTATTTACAATAGATAAATTAGAAATTTAATCTTAAATGTTACAAAATTGTAATGTTTAGTTATTGTATTCGAACGCTTTTTAACTCAAAATATTCCAATATTTCCTGTGCTTTTAAAATTTTTTTTTAATTTAAGCAAAAAGTATTAAAACCGAAAGCGAAAAGATATCTTTTTCTAACATTTTTTGAGTAAATTGAGTAAGTGGAATTTTAAAGTTAGATCTTGGATCCATTTTTTAGGTTTTTCTCGGTACTAAAAATTTGAAAAATTCCCGATCCAGTGGTCACCATGAATTCCATATCAATTTGGAAAAAGATTTTGGTGATTCAAACTTTTTCCGAGAATTGAATTAAAAAAATGTCCAACATAAAAGAACAATAATATAAGTTTTGTAAGCATTCTAATTTGGATGCATTCGAATTTTGCAGCCATCTAAAATTCTAGTCTAAAAATTTCTGAATTTTCTAAAGACAACTGAAAAATCCCCAAAAATAAAGTTTCAACATTATAAAATTCCCGAATCCAAACAATTAAACATTTTTTTAAAGAACGATTAATTTATTTTACATTACTATAATTAATAAAAAATAAAATATTTTCCCTAAAATTTACATTATCGGATATTTTATTTTTCGGGATTTTTCACTCGTCCCCATCAAAAATCCAAAGCATCCAAATTAGAAAACGTCCAAAATTCGTAGATAGGCAAATTTTCCTTATAAAATTGCCCTAAAAAAAGGATAAAATTCATAAAAGAAATAAAAAAGGATCCAATTCTCGGCAAAACCCTGATATCAGAAAAACCGAAAGATTATTGATATCCAATTGTTTCTGCCTCCCGAGCATTCTGCATTTAATAAAACCATGATGATTGATAGAATCGTCTGAGAGTAAAAATGAATCGAAATGGGTGGATGCTTTTCTTTCTAAGGGGAAAGTCGAGGGGATTTTGGATAAGTTTTTCTTTTTTTTTTTTAGAAAAAGAGAGAACTGGGATGTGAAACAGTTCGACATTAGTAAATATAGTAATAATATAACATAATGCAGCGTGTCAGTAAATTTCAGCGCCGCTCCTCATGCCATGCCGGTCCCAGAATTTTGCTTTTCGCATCTCCAACCAAAAAGAGTTTAACTAGCCAACTTACAGCCACAGTCGAACCGTTCTTGCCTACTCCTCCGGTGAAAATCACCGAGAAGATTGTGTATAAGTTTGTCAACGTACAAACCACTGTCATCGCTCCTATCAAATACTTAAATTCAAAACCATCTATAAATGGTATCTGCAAGAAACGTTTTCATTGTACTCAAAACATCCTTAAATCTTTCTTTCATATTCCCGAATTCTTTTCGAGTTCAACATCAAGATTTCTGTTTTAACTGTACAGTTTAATGATTAGTTTCGAAAGATTATTATTTTTAAATTAATTGAAAATATTTAATATTTAATTGCAAGGAGATCGTTTCTTAAAAACCCCGGAAAAATTGCAACGTGAGCGTTTCGTTTGGAAATTTATGAAGACAATAAACTGAAGCAATATTTTTTAAGACTAATACTAAAATCCATTTAGAGAAAAGATTTTTTTATATGATGAAATGTATAATTTTATAATGAAATATTTACTCACGAGAGGGCCAAAACTTAGGATAAAAAAATAAGGTCCCATAAAGTAATATTGAGACTTTATTTTTATAATTTTATTTTAATAATTCTGATCATAAATTCTTACGTCGAAATTTTTCCGGCTGAAACTTCCTAGTTGAGATAAAATTCAAAAGTGTGCTTGGAAAGTTCTATAAGTAGAAGAAATTCATATTTCGAAAACCTTCCTTGAAAAATCACAAATTCAAAAACGTTCATAAATGTTAGATTTCATTCAACCTAAATTTGTAAGATGCTAAACTTCACTAACATCCTAACTTTAAAATTTGAAATTTTTCGAATGTATAAATCCTCAAATGTGGGAAAACTTCTGAAAACTAATCACAATCATAATTTATTCCTCACACCCAAGATTTTTTTTTAAACTTCGAATTTAACGTAAAGCATAAGGTAAAATCGTAAAGATATAAAATAAATAATAAGTAAGACTAAAATCAAAATAAATACAACCTCCATCATCCAAATTTTCGGTCCGAATATCGCTGAGATGAGATGGATTATTATTATCGTGAATTGAGCTTCTGTGACATCCACTTTGCCAAATTTTAAAGAACCTAAGAAAGAAAAATTTGTCAGTTAAATTGTAAAAGTGGAAGAAATGGTTTTTGCTCATTTTTTTCATTTTTTTTCGACAATTATTATTACTGAATTAAATAAAAATATTTGCTAATTTTGAAAATAATTTCATATTAAACTACAATAAGGAAACCTGAAAAATTTAAATCTAGAATTTATAATATTAAATTTTAAACGTTTGAATTTTTAACTATATTTGACATACAAATTGTACAATTATGAATAATTTTGATTTACTTTTGCTAAATTTGAAACAGTTTGTAATTATTATTACCTTTTTAAATGTTGAGAATTCTCATTTTTTATACAAATGATTCATTATTTTTTATTATAAATAATTAATAATTTGGTTAATCAGAAAAGAAAAACCAAAAACAAATGGAATAAATAAAGAAAACTATTTTTTAATTTTTTTCGGTAATTTTTCTATGTCAGAAATTTTCTAGTATCGGGAATTTTCCAGTGTAAATAATTTTATAATGTCGGGAATTTTATTTTTCGTGATTTTCAAGTCTCTCTTTTTGAAGTTCGACAGCTTTAAATTCAAAAATAAAAATTCGTCAATTTGAATGCCTTGGTTTACTTTTAAATAATCCAATTACGAAATTGTGAAGATTACGTAAGTGATGAATAGCGTGACTTGAAAATTGAGCAATATCTGAATGAAAGCAAGTCATTCCGCTCGGATAATGAAATTCAATCGTTAATGAGTATCGAGGCTTAAGTACAGTTTTGTGGTTTTTAAATTTACCTGAAACATAAGTCTGCCAATGCGCACAGTAGAAAAGTGTCATGGCGCAGAAGCATTGGAAAAACATCCAGGTTGGATAGAATCCCAATTGCACAGCAATACAAGCCGAGAGGGCCACGAAAACTGGAAAGATAATTAGAAGAAAATTAATTCTTTCTTTGATTTAAGCATCATTCATGGTATTCATACAAACTTAGGATGCTAATCGTTCAGGCGGCATTGAAAATATTTATAGACGCGTTTCTTTAAATTCTAATCGCTGTTATAGTGTTACAAAACCTTTTTTTTATTTTCTGTTTTAACTCAACACTTGTTTTGATTTTAAAAATTCCGTAATTAAACTAATTAATCTTAATCACACAGAAAAAAAGTCTATTAAAAATTAAAAGTTATAAAAAGAAGAAAGGAAAAAGAAAGAGGAAAAGAAAAAAAACTAATCAATAAAAGAAAAGAAACTTTTTAACTCGTTGATTAGATTTTTTACATAGATTACCTTATATAAAAAGAAAAAGATAAAAGTAAAAAAAAGAAGTAAACAGAAATCAAAATTTTCATCATTCAAAATTAGAAAATTCATATTTATTTCAAATTTCGTCGAATATTTGATTTAAATCTCACATTATATAATTATTGAAATGTATTTAAAAAAGGCAATCGTGTAAATAAATATTTGAGATTAATTATATTCAATACAAATTTGATACGAAGTGGATATAAATTAAAGATTTTTAATAACTGTGCTGTATACAAAAACTAAAGTCTGGGCTCAGGAATTATATTTTCTTTATTTGTAGCACGCATTAGTTAATCAATAAATAAACTTGATAATAAGTCGCGTCATGTGATCTGAAATGAAAAACTGTCTCATTAGCCGTGGAGGACTTTTATTAACACATCTACACTTTATACTTTGTCATAAAACACTGGGCTCGATAAATATCATAATGGAAGTTAATGGCAAGAAACTATGATAGCGTTATCAGGAAAACATTAACTCTGTACTAGAAAACGGCTTTTAAATTAATCCGTTACATTAAAAATTATTTTGCCTCATCCGAATAATTTATCTTAAAACGACTTTCATTTAGGAAAATTTTTCAAGTATTAAAAAAAATGGAAAAAAACGGAAGAAAATAAAAATACGGAGAAAATGAAGTAAGCATACCAAACAGAAAGAAGAAACTTTTTTTTCTCATTGACTAGATTTTATAAATATATTATTTCGTAGAAAAATAAACAGAACAAAACAGAAAGGAACAAAAAAGTAAACGAATTAGAACAGAAAATAAACTTAAATTATTTAAAATCTCTTGAAATCATTAGAAACCCAAAGAGTTTCAAAGAATGCCTGGAAATTCTTTATAATCCTTCGTAATCCTTGGAAAGTTTCTAAAATCTGTTAAATAAACTATACAATCTGTATATGCCATACAACAAAAATAACTTGATCTTTTAGTTAAGTTTTTCTACTTCACCTGTGGAGATGGAATCACACCCATGATCAAAAAGTTCTCCCAATGGAGTGGAAGTTCCCGTTCTTCTGGCTTGTTTGCCATCGATGGCATCCAAACTTTGGTAAATGAAGAGACCGACTGCGCAGAGAAAACATGCCCATCTTGGTGCCTAAATGTGAAATTGAGCAAAAAATTACAAGATTTCATAAAAGATATAAAAATCCGCTATAACTATTAGTCTTATAATTTTTGTTCTCATTTCTCGTCGTAATCAGTAGCTCATACAAATTTCTTTTTTTTTTTCTTTTTCTTCTTTTGTTCAAGCGAGTAATTATTTCAATTATGTATACTATCAAGGTTGAGTGCATCAGTAACCAATAAAACTCATAATTATTAAAGTAGAAATATATGTAATTGTCTAGTTGAAAAAAATAGTATATATAGTATTTAAAAAAACATATACTTCTGTCAATAAAACGAAAATTATCAGAGTTATAGGATATGTATTTACATAATTCAAAAAAACAAACAGAAGTAAAAATTTTAAGTCAACCTACAATTTTGCCATACCAACTTTTAAATATATGTATAATAATTCAAAGTTGATGTATGGAAAATAAATATTCCTTGTATCGAGACAAATCGATTGACCTGTAAACTTAATATACATATTTTATTCAAAAGTAGGAAAGTTATGGTTATTTATAAGGATAAAGTTCTGAATAACGCTTACCTCCGACTTTGTTCAGGCTACATATACTTATGTATTTTTACTCGCTGATTACGAAAATAACTACGAAAATTCACGCAAATGACATCTTTAAGGTCAACACAAAAAATTCCCAAAAATATACTATACCCAAATTTTCAAATTCCTGAAAATTCAAATTCTCGAAAAATTAAAATCTCGAAAATATTAAACTAATTATTCCAATTCCCGGAAATTAAAAAATATATATATACAAATTCGGAATTTGTGTTTTTGATTTTTTTTTATATTCCTTAAAAATCCATTAAAAAATGTCAAGTTACATACTTTGAGTATTTTTAAGAGATATAATGAGACTTCATGGGATTATGAGTAATTTTAAGTAATTCTAAGAAAAACAAATTGATTTTGCGAAATATAAAGGGCGTTGGACCCAAGTGTTAAGCTCAAAATTCAATTATCCATTTTACTCAACGAAAATTGTAGATAATTATTTTTTCGCTCTGTAGCGTTAATCTTTTTTAAAATATAAGACTGCATAGAGAGCGAAAAAATATTAAATTTCGATACTTTTTGCATAAAACGAGGAATTCAAAATCTATCTTCAAAATTGAATATTTTCATTTTACTTAAAAAATATTTGAATTGGATATTTTCTCGCTCTGTATGCACAATTCTAGTTAAAAATTGATTAATTCTACAGAGGGAAAAAATTCCAAATTGAATATTTGTTGAGTAAAATGAAGAAATCGAATTTTTAGATTAGAATTTTAAGATATGGTATGGGATATTAAGTACATAGTTTTAAAGACTTTTAAATGATTCAAGGGACTCTACGAGATTTCATTGGATTGTCAGGATAAGATATGCAAAAACGAGAAATTAATCGCGCACGCGCAGATCATAATTGCTAGTTCTTTTAAAATCCTGAAAATGAGATTTAAAAAAAAAAAACAAAAACGAAATCGAGTTGTTCAACAAAATTATTATAAAATATAATTATTATTTTCTTATTTCCATCGCAAGAATTAGAACCTTATATGTTTGTCAAAAGTGTTTAAAAAAAGAAGCGAAGCGTAAAAAAGTTTAAAAATATAAGATGTAAAAAAACGTTTCGCGTGCGCAACCAAAACGATCTAGCACTAGTACTAGTAAAGTTGACCTTCCTCGGTGTACTCAGCTCGCTGAATTTGCAATTCGTATCGTATAATCAAAAGCAGAAACTTAAAAATATAGGTTATGTTATTTTACCTCAGCCTTGGCATCGGGACTGTAGTAAACGAGGACCAAAGTCGTGACTATGTTCACCATAAGACCGATGATTGTGATAAGATTAGGTGCTAACCAGACTGGAACTTTGCCCACAAGCCAGTCCCACCAGGGCTGAAGAAATTCATCCAAAAAACTAACACTTGTACAGCTATACTTATGCTCACTAAGCCGTTTTAACTGTCCCGGCGACAGGAGCTTTTCCTTGTAAAATTGCATTGTACGAAGCCTTCACACGCACGATTTCACTCACAAATCAAACACATCGATTACCAATTTTGAGGCGCGACTCATAAACAACTTGGCGAATAACAATTTTCATCTACACGTATACTTGCTTCGTACTCAAAAATACGAAATATTAGACGATTGACCACGCATCCAAGACCACGTCCGACAACGTCTTGAGGAGACTCTTGACTTGAGGTCTTCAGTGTAGACTTGATAATGTATATGTAAGTTGATATCTGTCAATCAGACTAACCAAACCTAACCTGGCAAAGTTCGTATTGTATACGAACGACGTAACGAACGGCAAGTCAAGCAGGGTTGAGCAGTGACGTATTAATCAAAGCTTTTTTTACGTATTATACATGGTTTTCTACTTATGTAAATGATGTATTTTATGTAGAAAACCCCCCACTCCATATGAATTTGATGTTTTCGACGTAAATTAATTTAAAAAACCATGTAATTTACCTAAAGTATTTTACTTTCCCAACCGTGCTGGCTAGCAGGCAGGGTTGTTTTTTACGTATCGTACGTATTTACGTATAGGTACAAGTTTTTTACGTATTATATAAATGGTTTTCCACTTATGTAAATTACATGAGGTTTTTCATGTAATTTACGTTTTCGAGATGGCGACTGTCGACTGTGCTTACATATTTAGAAATTAGAAAGTAAACATAACCTAATTCTTGAATAAGTGAGGTTATGTTATGCTCTTTTTCCCCAACCTCCTTTCACAGGGTTGCATCGTAATATACCTTAGGTAAATTACATGAGGTTTTTGACGTAATTTACGTACGTATATTACGTAAAAACACCAAATTCATATGGAGTGGTAGCCAAAATACACGCTCAACCGAAGTGTCGAAACGTTTCCGCATTTACATAAGAGTAAAAGAGATAGAGCATGAAAAATTGGACAATAAGTACTCTCCATCTCTTTTACTCTTATGTAAACACGGAAACGTTTCGACACTTCGGCGAGCGTCTATTTTGGCCATGGGAGGTTTGTTTTCTACGTATAAAATATGTAATTTACAAATGTAAGAAACCATAGTAATATACGAAAAATCCTCAAGTTACGCATAACCGTGCAACCCTGCAGTCAGAATAGAACAAAAGCAACAAGTTTTGTTTTGTTTTTGAGTGTCAACTGTTAGATTTTCATTTTCTCAGATATATAAATAAAATTGAATGATACATATATATATTTTTACTGCTTTTATAATGCAAAAGATTTTTATTAGTTCAATATAAATATCGTAATTGATGTGTACGTACATAATAAAACTTTAAGAATGGATAGAAGGAAAATCAGATCGAAAAATGGAGCGACCGGATTGAAATTACGTTCCACCGGTAATCCTAACGATCCCAAAAATCCTGGTACTAGTGCTAATGAAAGTGAAATTTCCTCAAAAGTCGAGTCCTTTTCGAATTTTCGCCCAGTATTTACTTCCAGTGCTTCGAGTAAAAGAAAAAAGTCCCAATCTTCGGAAATTGGGAGCGATAATGAACCGGAACTTTCATTTGAGGGAAGAAACCTTATAGTCTCGAAAAAGAGGCGAAGTGGCAAGGAACTTGAAAATGTGGCTCATGAACGAGAAGAAACGAGCAGAGCCCCAATTAGACTCTCAAATTTCACTTGTTCTCAGGTTTCTACGAAAAGTCGCGAATCAAATACTAGCAAATTACTTAGATTGGCTTCCAAACAAATGGAGGAACAGAATAATGTGGAAGCAAGGTAGATTTATTTTTATATATTAAATTTATATTATATTTTATATATTTAATTTTAATCAGCAGTGCTAGTTGATTTTATACATAAGATAATTCAGACGATTTTGAACAATATCAAGTCAAGATTTTTTTTTCTTGTTCCTCTCTTCCTTTTGATTTCGTTTTCAAAGGATTTTAAAATAGTAATTTTTTTATTTTTGTTATAGTGTGCAGGTCCACCGAACACCAGAGAAAGAATCAGACGTGCAAAAATCTATTTTGTCTTCGACTAGTACCGCCGAAGACTCTGATCGACTTCTTATTTGCGAGAAATCACCTCACGAGTCTCCGCAAAAATTGCTACAGACAGAACCCCGGATGATAAGTCCAAGAAGAAGTTTGCTGCAGCACACAACTCCGTTGAAGGAAGGCGGAAATGAGTCTGACGCATCAGATTTATTTGGCAGTAATTCCTCTTCAGCAAAAAAGCGAGGCAGATTTTCGTTGAGAACTCCTGGCGATAATGATATTAATTTGGATGTAAGCGCTGACGCGCGATCAAATGTTTCAAGAAAAATACTCAATAACCAGGTTGGAAGCGAGATTGGAAGCCCAGCTAGGGGTAGTTTTCACTCTACTCCGAGGTTTTTAAATCTTTTTATCTCAGGAATTTTTCAATTTACTTTCCAATTTCAGAAAAGCCTGTGAAATTCTGGAATTATCCGAAATATTTTTAAACTCACTGAAATTTCATTATATTTCTTGACTCTTTCTTTAATAGTTAAAATCTGCTTTAATTTAATGAAAATTATGTTCTCTTAACAAATTTATTTTAAACACCTTGCATTTTTTTTAGGGAGGCAAATGCAAGCAGTAAAAGACTTCTGGATTCTCCAATTCGTCCAGTTAGACGCGAAGTTGAATTTGAGTCACCTCGACCTGTTCAATCAAAAAACAGTTTCGTTTCTTTTCTAAGGGCCGTAGGAGTGACGCTAATCGAGGGCGACAATCCTCATGAAATAAGTAAACAAAAAAAAGGATAAAATAATAGTCAATGAAAATAAAGAAATCTCGAATATTCATTTTACGAAATCAGTTTCATTATTTAGATTTCAGAATAACTTACAATAATTAAATTCAGCTGAGAAAAGGTCAGCTTGATGCTTGAAAATAAGAAAAATTATTTAAATTATAGAAATAATAATAAAGAGCATTTTTTTTAATGTAGATGCAGATCCAAATGTGATAAGAAATAGGATGAAGATAATATTACAATCCCAGGACAAAAGGTATAGAAAAAATGATATTGTTGAGGAATGGAAAAAATATATCGAAAATGAGGAGGACTTAAAAAAGGCAGCAACTAATTTAAAAGTTGTCAATGATGAAACACCTTTTCCAAGCTGGTTTTTCACATCCTTGATCAAACTATTATTGAAAGTTCCTGAAATTCAGAAACCGTTTCTTGAAATCCTTTTAGAGAAGATTAACGAAATTATTCTCATGGCGTAAGTATTTTTCTTGAAATTCTTGTCGGAAAAAAATGTAATTTTCCATTATGAAATTACGTTTCTAGGATTTCTAAATCACTGAGAAAATCGTGAAGAAACCAGCAATTTTTTAAAAGGGGAAGCGTCTCTTATTGAAAACGTTCCAAAGAGAATAATTTTAATGATTTAGTTTGAAAAAAATCGTTCTTAGATGATTCTGATTTGTAGATTTTAGAATCAAACTTGTGATAAATTTATATTTGTAAAATTCCTGGATTCTAAACATTAAAATTTTTTCTATTTAATTTTGAAGAGTTAGAATATAAAATTGAAAGCTTGAATTTTTCAGTGTCATGTACAGGTAAACAAAATTTCTTCACACTGGGAATTTGTTTTTCAGATTTCTGTAGACATTCTAGTTTCCTAAAGTAGTTTATTTTAGATTTCCTCGCTGTTTTTTTTTTTTTTTGGGGGGGAGGGGTTCTAAAATAATGTTCTGGAATTAAAACGAAGTTACAACTATGCAGGACTGTACCTGAAAATGTTGCCTGGACTACTCGGATTTTAGAGCAGTTACGATTTTTAGAAGCGATCGAGGATCCAGAATCAATGATTTCGAGTATCGAACATTTATTAGAAATCACTCCAGTCTGGTTTCAACGAGAGTTGATTCAACTCTTACCCGATATAGTTGTCGATTCTCAGCATCACGCAACGGCGGAAATACTTGTTAAATTACTAGAAATCAGCCCGGATTTAACGAATGTGATCTTGGATAGTATCACCACATTATCAATTGGAAAAGAATATTTTGAGGAGTTACGGATAAAAGTAATCAATATGCTCGTAGCTTGTGATCCGGAAACTGTTCCTGTCATTATTAGGTGAGAAAAAAAAATTTTAAAAGAAGTTGTGGTTTAATTTGAAATTACAAGGATCTTAGGCCTTTCGAATTAAAATTTTCTAAAGAATATATTAAAGAATTTTAAAGGATTTTAAAAAGCTTGTAAGAATTTTAAGAAATTTTGATTTTTCAAAGATTTTGTGGAATTTAACAAAATTTTAAGAGATTTTTTTTACGTATTTTAAAGGATTTATACCTCTATAGATCTAATGAAAATTGTTTTTAGGTTCGTCTTGAGTAACTGTGATGAAGAGAGACCACTTGTAAAAGTACTACAAACTTTGCGCATGGTTCATTTGGAGCCACTAGAAACATTTAACGAAGAAAATTGTTTTACCAATCAAGTTAATACTGTCAATATCCTGACGTCGATGATGATGGTATCGAAAAAAATAATTCACGCGATGATAACTGTCGTGAGAGTTGCAGATGGCATTGAAGGAGGATTACCTATGGATTTAATTTTCATACTCTTACTTTTTTCCTTCCGAGGTGCAAAGAAAAGCTCTGAAACTATTTTCAAACAACATTTACGCTCCGGGTATTACCGAACAAAATTGTTGAAAATTTTCTACAAGGATTATCCCGAGGTCATTATTTTCTTTAATATTATAAATTTAATCTAAAATGATAAATTGAATTTAAATTTGAATTCAAAATTTTTACTCGTATTTTGAAGAAACACCGACTGAAGAATATATTTTTTGTTTAGGTCGCGAGAAATTTTCAGACCACGGCTTTGAATTTGGCAAGCAACCTTCTGACTTCTGATGATCGACTCTACACAGATTTCGGAATAGAGTGGTTTATCTTCATGATAGTAAGTCAAGAAAGACTGATCAAGCAGCGTGAAGTTTTGGATAAAATGATGGATCAAGTGGGCTTCAATAATCTAACAGCAAAAAACTGCTTCAAGATATTGAGTAGAATAATTGCTGATAATGAAAAACAGCAGTTTTTACAACCCCACTGCAATCATCTTAAAGGTTTATTGGATAAGGTGGAGAATTTGGATTTGGAAAGCGTCGCTATCCTGAGTGACGTTCTTCATGGATTATGTAGCGAGTGTAATTCTTCTTCTGAATCACTGCAGACGGATCTTTCTATATTAATGAATAAGCAACTCTGGAATTCAAACTCTCTGTAAGTCCTAAATTATTGAAGAAACGTTAATTATTCTGTTTATTTAAATATTTTGTAATAATTGAAATTCATCTTCAATTCTTTTTAATTTTTTAGCTTCTTTTAAAGTAACTTGAATTTTTTTAAATTCCTTTGAATTCTTTTGAGGTATTTTGTGTTTTTTTTAATAAACGTTAAATTCACTTGAATTCCTTCAAATTTTATTGAAATCTTTTCGATCTTTTTGAAAAATTCTTATGATTTTTTTTCCATTCTTTGGACTATTTAGGAATTTTTTTTAATTCACTTGCAATTTAATTTAATTCACATTCAATTTTGTTTAATTCGCTGGAATTACCGTAAATATATACCTTGGTATACCGTACTCACACTGGGTACGGTATATCAAGCGATTTGATTTGAATTTCGAAAAAAAAAAGAAAATTTTCTTTTAATGGATGGGTTTTACGTAACTTTCTGAAAGTGTGGGGTTTTTCGGTTAAATCTTTTCAATTCCTTTTAATTATTTTACATATTTGACAAATTAACTTTTGAATTTATTCGAGATATTTTGCGATATGTTGAATTTTTTAGAATTTTATTTATTTATTTTTTTTATTTCCTTGAATTTAATTAAATCTTCTAAATTCTTTGTAAATTTTATTAAATAGAGGGATAAGCTCTTAATTATTTTACAGGACTAAATGTAAAGGTGTTTTGAGCGCCGTTATGGCAATTAAACACTTGGCAGGAAAACCAGAAACCTGCAAAAAAGCAGCAGATATTTTCGGTAAGTTTTAACCATCTCAACATCCTTTGAAAATTTATTATTTGAGATTTTCAGATTCTGATAACAAGTAACTAGGTAATTCTAATTTTAAAATTTACAGAAAATATAACTGAAGCGGTTGTAAGCTGCCCTAGATCGCGAGGTTTATTTTATGACCGTATGAGTCAAGTGATTTCTGAGACACGAAATTTAGACCAAAATTTCCTCGAGAAAATTACGGAGAAATTCGAAGATATCCTTTCTAATCAATACTTACCCAACAAAAATACTTGCAGGTGAACCAAAACTTTTATTTTTAATTGTTCAATTTCAAGAAAAAAAAAAAAAGAAAAACTTTAAATCTCTTGAAATATTTTGAAATCTTGTAAAATCTTTGTATATCTTAAAACTCTATAAATTCCAAATTTTTTTTATCTTTTAAAATCCTTTAACATCTTTTGAAATCTCGAAATCTGGTGTAACCTCATAATTCGAGTATAAAAAAATACTTTTAAAATAATTAAAATGTTTGAGAAATATTTTTAAAAAATTTAAATATGGAAAATATTTTATAAATGTGAATATAAAATGATTTCAGCGAGGACATGGAAGCAAAATTCGGATTGAATAATGCACATGAAGAATTATCTACGCTAGCAATCAACTTCGTGAAGAAAGGTGAAGAAAAGTTTGGTGGGATTGTGCCTGTTTTATTCAGAGCATTAAGAATGTGTGTTGTGAGAGGAAGTGAAAATGATAGTCTTCACGATATAAACGCCCTTTTGGGAACTTCGCTTATTCTACCGAAAGATTTCACAAGTCCCGAACCGTCAACTCTCGATTACATGATTTACAGCATCAATTGGTAATTTAAATAAAATATCTTCGGACACAGAAAATAGGGACGACTGAAAAATCGCGAAAAATAAAATTCTCGACACTGAAACTCCCGACAGTTTATAAAACTACATAAATTAAAAAATTTGCCATACTGTAAAATTTCCGACATTGAAAACTTGCCAAAAAAATTTAATTAATAAATAATTAAAGAAATAAATCTGTTTATTAAAATTAGACATTATTTTTTTCGCAATTTTTAAATTTTGGTAATTTTCTAGTGTCGGGAATTTTATAAAATATAGTAGGTATAAATATTAAAAAGAGATTTTATAGTATCGGAAATTTTATAGTGTCGAGAATTTTATTTTCCGAGATGTTTCAGTCGTCCCAAATTAAAAATAAAAATATGTAGCCGAAAATAATTAGGATTTTTTTCCGTCCTATTCATAGGTTTAGAGAAGTGATAAGCGGATTTGTAAAGGAATCAGATTCCACGATGCAGAGACAAGTATTGAAAAGACTTGATGATTTGATGACAATGCAGGGAGAATTACAATTGGCACTTTCCATGTGCGACTCACGATATCAACCACCTCAAGCTTATTTTCACTATTTTCCCCCTAAGCCTTTCGTTAAAGTCGACAAAAAGCCGTCTAAGAAGGGCAAAAAGGGAGCCAGTGAAAAATCACAGTCGGTTGCAATTCCTGAGTGGGAAAGTTTCGATCTTGGATCTCTTTTAACTTTGAAAAATCCAACCTACTTTCGACGATTAGATACAAAGGTAATTATTTATTAAAATTGTAGATATAGTGCAAGAAGTAAAAAAGGATACATTAAACTGTATTTCTTATACTAATAACTTTTTATTTTATTATCACAGGAGCTCAGTGAATTATAAATTAATATTTTTTATTTGAAGCTTTTACAGTGTTTGTGGATTTAAGTAAAAATAAATGAAAATATTTTCCAGGTGGCGCATCTTTTGGACGTTAAAATGGACATGACATTGACTCAAACCTCATCCCAGGCTGTGTCGATCGCTCAAGTTTGTTTTATAATCAAAGAACTGTTGGGAATGATAGAGAATGATAATTCCGAAACACTTATATACGATCTGATACAATTATTGCCGCAAATTTGTAATAAACTGGAGGATATTGTTCAAGATCTAAGAGAAAATGAAATAGATGACTCTCAAAAGAGAGAAGCAGTTAACCTACTTCTACGATTAATTAATCAGATTTTCAATTGGAAGGAGTTATTCCACAGTGCAAAATACAATAATCTTCTTAAAGGTTTGTTCTTAGAAAATAATTTTTAAAAAATAAGAGAAGAACTATAAGGATAATTTTAATTTTTATTATTGTAAATAAATAAAATAGTAATAATATATTTAAGTATTTAAAATTACAAGAAAAATTTATTGCAGACGGACTTCGGTCACTGGCATCACAAATTAAAAAATTGAACTCATCTCTCAATTCAATTAGAGAACTTGCTTCAGAATCCTATAAATATTTCTCGATGATGAGGGACGTCGCAGCAAATCGTTCGATTATTCTTGCTCACAATATTGTCAACGTTTGTGAAACTTTAATGAAGCATTCGAACCATTTTATGACTGAGAATAAAGGAAAACACGGTAAATATTAATATTTTATCGATATTAAATAAAACTCTTTATTATGGTGGTGTTTAAAAATCGAAAGTTGAATTTTCGATAACGACACTTGTTAAATTTTAGTAAAGTCAGATTAAAGGGGAGCTTTATGTTCCAAGGGGCCTCCAAATTTATACGAAATCTTGAACAAAAATTTTAATTCTTATTTTTAAAAAATTTTTTTTAATTCATCTATAATTCTGTCCAATTGCATTGAGTTCTTTCAAATTATTGGAAGTTCATTTAAACTCAAAAATTTTTGTATTATTTAGAATTTGTCTTAATCCGTTTGAATACATTTAAATACTTTCATAATATTTTCAATTCTTTTGAAAT
Organism: Synergus umbraculus; assembly: GCA_900474325.1. Lineage (NCBI taxonomy): Eukaryota > Metazoa > Arthropoda > Insecta > Hymenoptera > Cynipidae > Synergus > Synergus umbraculus. The sequence continues at coordinate 75,594 of UCOK01006800.1, forward strand.
ATTCTCAAGTATTTGTAATTCTTTCAATTCTTTTTTTAATTTCTTTGATTTCTCTCGATGTAACTTGAGATATTTTTATTTACTTTTCAATTAATTTCAATTTCATTGAATTCTTTTCAATTCTTTTTTTTAAAAAGGATCATGCGATAGGTATAATCCAAGATTTTTTAATACCTATTTTTAGGAAAGAATATTTATTATTGCGAGCGTAAAGTTCGAGATACTGAATTGTTCTTATACTAAAATATATCCCCTTACATCTGTCAGTTCCTTTGGAATTTATTTCAATTCCATTGCATTTGGTTGAATTATTTTTCATTGCTTTCAATTCTTTGAAATTATTTTTAAATCACTTAAATTTTTTTGCACGGCTAAAAATGATTGATATTGACCGTCTTTTAATTTTATTTGTTATCTTTTCAGCAACAATGGCTTATGATTTTCTTAAATCAGATGATTGGTTGGACAAACAAACAGGCGCTGCATATCGAAACGCGATTGCTGGACTACTGAAAACCTGGATGGATAACGAGCCTTCCCCCTTAAAAGCAATAAGAGAAGTTATGGAGTGGTTAGGAGATGACGTAGAATTACTAGAAAAGCCAACCGACTGTCTGAAAAACCTACCTTCCATCAACAAGAACAACTTTCCTCTTCTCTTCAAAAAGGTTCTCGAAGGACTTATCAAGGGACTTAAGATTGAATTGGAAAAGACTAATTCGTACGTCGCTTTCAAAAATACTATGAAATTATATAAAATTCTTATAAGTTTCTCAGGGTAACCATATATCAGAGATTTATAGTTTATAGTTTATTTAACAGATTTTAGAAACTTTCCAAGGATTATAAAGAATTTCCAGGCATTCTTTGATATTCTTTGGGTTTCTAATGATTTCAAGAGATTTGTATAATATTTAAAAGATTTAGTGGAATTTTAAAGTACTTTTAAATATTTTTTGATCACATTAAATACTGTTAAATAAATACTAGATATATAAATAATAATAATAATAATAATAATAAGAAGAAGAAGAAGAAGAAGAAGAAGAATAGTAAATACTCCCTGAAACATGGAAATAATTCATGAACATTTTTAGGGATTCGGAAAAGATCGAAATCTGGAACGATGTAGGACTGAAAGTCAAAGAAATCACCAAAATCAGTAAAATGTTGAAGACGAGAATTATCTTAATAATTTCCGTGCGGAACTTCATAATATTGTTGCGGATACTCCTAAATCAAGGATTCTTGTCATTAGAAAGTGGCCTTAAAACAAAAAGTGCTACAGTTACAGAGACGTTGGCAAATTTCCAGTGTTAGTATTTTTTCTTTATATTTTATTATTGTCCAGCCTCTTATTTAATATACTACCATCTCAGCTGTTTTTCTTAAAGACTAATCCTTAAAAATTAATCCGACTTCTTTTTTGGAAAATTTTAAGGAATTTAGACGAATAAAAAATTTAAAATCACTAATTTTCACTCACAATATATAATAACTTCTATCAAAATCATCCAATTTAACTTTTTAATGTATGTTTTGGAAACCTTTTTTCTCGAAATTTTCAGTGAATATAAGATAACCATATTTCATTAAAAAATTAATTTCCAATTAATTTTTCAATTTCAAAAGTATTTTTGTGTTTTGTTCAAAATGCGACCCTTTTTCTTTTTCTGAATATACTAAATATACTATGTTTTTGCAGCTGCCACGAGATATTTACACCACATTTACTGTCAAGGAATGAACAAAACCGACACAGTTTTACTTGCACACTTTCCTGCTATAAAATCATTGGTTGAAGAATTTGTTTGCCGAGTAAAAGCCATGATGGGTATGAATAATTGTTTAGAATGCTTCAGCACTGGCAATCTCAGAAAAAGAGATATTAACGGACATTTTCTTGACTCACAGGTAAACATTATTATTCCATTTTTCAATTTCATTTTGTGCATTCACAATGTTTATTTCGATGTCTATTTTTCAGTCATCGGTAGATGATTCAGAAAACATAAATTCCGACCTGCCTTCAATATTAGATGGTACAGAATCACGCATTTCTGAAATTCTTCAGACCGATTTAGAGGACGAATTACAAGACGATTTAAATTTAGATGAAAGTGCAGCAGAGGAAAATTTGGAAGAAGAAGTTTCAGGCGAAGAAAACGAAGATATAAACATCGATTCGATTTAACTTAACAGAAAGAAAAATCGAACTTGTACTTTGATTTTATTCATTTTCTTCTTTTATTACAAAAAACAACTCTCGTTTTTTTTCAAAGTAAATTATGTTTTTACAGCTGATGATCGTCTTTTAAGTTATTATAAATTATGTCGTAATTTATCAAATTAAAATAAAAGTAATATTTTTGTAAGAGTACTAGGTTAAAATGACTTGAAGAAAGACAAGTTTCATCATAAAGAAGCCTCGAACTTTTGAGTCTTCCATGTTCGATCCGGCAACAAAGTTTCCTCGATAAATGTTATTCTTCCGGATCCGCTGACTAGTAAAATTGAGTGTGTTCTTGTTCCATATTCGGCCTTTTCTGAATGCACGAATATCGAACTGAGATCTGGATAAACCTGCGGACTTAGAGTTTTTAGGACTTCATCTGGTAAGTGTCTGAAAAAAATTGAACATGATTGAAATTTCAGTATTTAAAAAAATTGCCTATTTTTTAAAGTCTTGAAGATTTTTTAGGTCTTGAAGATGAATTAATTTAGTTCGAACCTCTCTCTCCATTTAAGAAAATCCAGAAGATCTTCTATGAGACGATCTTGTTGAGTAATTGAAACATTTTTGACAATTTTTTCAAACCTTTCTTTTCCTATTTTGACTTTCGTGTAAGGTTGATCCACCGCACTATTTCCAAAGCCTAAAATTTTGTCCTTGGAAGACTGAGGTCCTTTTGATTCTAAGGAACTACTTAACCAAGACACATTGGCAGTCCTATTGAAAAAATATATTTTTTTTCAAAAACATAAAATTGAGTACAAACAATATTAAAAAAAAATTGAACGAATTAAAAAGGATTATAATTATAATTATTAAGGATTATTTTTTCGCTCTGTATGCAGTCTTATATTAGAAAAAAGATAAGCGCTACAGAGGGAAAAAATTTTTATCTACAATTTTCGTTGAGTAAAATGGAGAATGGAATTCTAAGCTTAACACTTGGGTCCAAAGCTCTTAAGGGCATATGATACTTTACCATAAGAGCAATTTAGTTTACCCAATTATACATTCATAATAATAAATATTTTTAGCTAATAAGAGTCAACAAACCTTCGTGTACATGAGAGGAAGATTTATTGACTCTTATTCGCTAAAAATATTTATTATTATGAATGTATAATTGGGTAAACTAAATTGCTCTTATGGTAAAGTATTACATGCCCTTAAATGAAATACAAAGAATTCTTGTAAAAGCAAAATAATTCTAAATAATGGAAAAGAATTCAACATAAATTCGATATAATTGAAGATAATTCAAAATAAAAAAAAGGACACTGTAAAATCGGAACTTGTCTGAGCACTAAAATTTATGTAAGATACGTACTTTAATTCAATGAGAACGAGCGTAAAAGGATTATATTTCTGAGTATCTTGATTCAGTTGGTGCAACTTGTTTAAATAAGTTTCAGTCGTTTCATTTGTGACTAGATAATCGGTTATGAGAAAACCTCGACCTTCTGCTGGAGTTTCTGAATTTCTGGCTTCACCTCGTAGATTTAATGTCACTCCTGCTCGACCCTGCGTTGACAAAGCGAGCCAAGTTCCTCCTTCTCTACCGGGTTCCATGTCTGTTCCTATTTCAAAGTTAGTATTTGAAAATTATATTAAAAGGGTTTTGGAGCCAAGTTTTAATATAAAACTTCGATTCTTCATTTCACTTAACAAATATTAAAATTGGAGTTTTTTCCCTCTGTATAATTAATCAATTTTTAACGAGAATTATATGCACAGAGCAAGAAAATATTTCATGCAAAAAGTATTGAATAAAATGAAGAATGGTATCTTTAACTTAACATCTAGGTCCAACGCCCTTAATTTTGTTTGAAAAAAGATCATCTGTTCAAAGATCTTTGAACTGTTTTCGATCCTATTTTTTAATTATGTTATTATGTTCAGTACATATATGTATAGAGACTGCGAAAGTAGAACCTTGAGGCGTTCAGAAGTTAAAAAGTCGAAAAATATATTAATAAATAAAAAGAAGTAGATAATTTTTTTAACAATGAAATACATACCTCCTATACAATATGGATATTTTCCCCAATAATGAGCAGGTTTGGCTGGCCGAATAAAAAATTCATCTCGATTAGATGCAAGTATTAATCGATATGAATCTGCACTAGCTTCTGGATCACGATAAATAAATAAAATACACATAATTGCAAAAGAAAGTAAATAAATTTAGAAAATTTCAATGCTTCACTTGAAAAACGTTTCTTTGCCAACTACTGTGACAACTGTAACTGACAATTAATCATTTTCGACATCTTGAACGATCAGTTTATGTTTCTTGCGAAAAGCGTTCATTGGCTGCACTTATTTTTCACTTTTATCTTTCCTGATCTTTCCTGATAAAGTAAAGATAAATATAAAGTAAACGTCTAAACGTTCACGAAAATCAATCGACGACAAGATTGTTGTTGTCGTGACTCGGAAATTTCGCGATCAGCTGCTTTCTGCTTGCACGCGGCGAGTGGCGACGCGGCACAAAGTTCACCATTGGTTCACCGCATACACAGACTGAAACTCACACAATTGCATTATGATAATGTATAAGGGGGGCTACGACCCTCTTGCGCGCTAACACCCCCTTATTATTTAAGCCGCACATGAGGTCAAAAGGGCGTATTGTCAGGTGGGGGTAAATAAGGGCGTATGTTTCATGAGGGTCAAGAAAAGCGTATGTCAGGTGCGGGAGTCAAGAAGGGCGTATGTCATATCTAAATATTTAGGACTATTTCAATAAATTTAGACGAAGTAATTCATTGCATTCAGAGAAAAAAATAATAACAAAAAAGTCGATTTTTGCACAAAAAAATTGACTTTATCCACTTAGAAATATATGTAACACATACTATATTTTTCTATTTCTATTTGCCTATAATCATGACAATTCGCTATTGTGTCTCTTTTCGCAATTTGAATTTCTTTTAAAATCTAAAACATGAAACTTATACAGTTTAATTATGATTATAAGTAATATTTAAGAGATAGAGAAGAGCGGATTAAAGTATCCACTTCAAATATTAGTGCAAGAAAATAAGAAATAAACATATATCAGACGTACCAAGCAAGGAATATGATACGTTAAAGACAAAAGGGGGGTCTGATAGAGATAGATTAGTGATTATATAATATACTGACAACAAGATTGAAAGGGATAGAGATCGGATAAACGAGAAATAAATGAGGAGATTGAAAATAATATAAGTTATAGATTTAACAAAGAGATTAAAAGAGACAGAGTTAGGTATAACCTACACAAGAGATAGATTGGGATAGAGCTTTTTTGAATTAGTGATACTGGTTTTTACAACACAACCCCAGTTAAAAATTTGACAATTAATAAGTTTAACACAAAGGATAGAAACGGAATGAAAATGGGAGAAAAGAGAGTTATTACATTTTTTTTTGGAAGAAATAGACTGAAAGATAGAAAAAGATAGAGAAAATGGATAAAGAAGAGATAAACATTTTTTGGGATGGATATAGACAGAGATAGGAAAAGATAGAGCCTATAGTAAAAACGGCAAATACACAAAGTGGTATACCTTTGTCACTTAAGAATGCTTCTTTATAAGCTTCGTACATTGTTGTACAAATTGCGTGTTCAAACTTTCCACTTTTTAAACTAATACTGAAACTTACTCTTGCGATTCTTTCCCTTTTTAATTGCAGACGAATCAGATAGATGTCTATATGAAGATTTTTCATTTCCGCTACAGCATGATTGTAATATTGTAACACTCATGACAAAACATAAATAATATACCGAGTATAGAGTATGCACCCCCATCGAGTTAAAGGGTTCGTGACAAAGTGAATTAAATGGGTGCATCTAGGATGATGATCTATAATCTCGTAAACAAAAGTCAATCAATTGACGTATACATACAGCAGTTTTATAGAACTGTCTCTCTTTTTTAAAGTTTCGAGACCAAGAAGATTTTAACTTTAATTAAACTAGGTACCCTTTTTTTCTCTGTAAAGTGGATCTACTTTTAATCCGCTCTTCTCTGTCTCATAGATTTAGATACTACTCATAATCATCATAATCATAATTAAAATGCGGCAAAAGTTTCATGATTTTTAATTTTAAAAGAAATTTAAATTGCTAAAGGAAATTATTGAAATGACTATACAATAAGGATTGAAAAAGATTATAGGCACGGCAGTTATAGATTGCAAAAGGGATAGAAAAATATTGGCGTGGATAGGCGGAGAGTGAGGAAAGATTGGCATGGATAACTGGAGGATAAGAAATTATTGGCAAAGATTGGCATGGATATAGGGATAGGATAGGCTCGTAATTTATACCAAAAATTAAAGTTAACATAGGTTAAAATTTATTTAACTCTCATATTGTACTTGAGTATTATTACTTCAATTAATATATGAGCTAAGCGAAATTGTAAGATAGCGCTTTAGTACCGATCAATGAATATATAAATATTCTTAAAATAATCAACTTTTAACAACATTTTTTATATCTAATAAATTTTTCTAATATCTCACTTTAGTTTTGAATTACAGCTCATTTTTTAGGTGCATGCTGTATGTGGTGTTATTTTTGACCTTAAAGATGGAATAGTATATATTTTGAGATTTTCTTTTATCTGCTCTTGGTCCGTTATTTTCTTCTTCTTAGTCTTTACGTACAGAAATAAGCCACTGAGAAGTGCTACAAAACAGGTGTATATAAATTCGACTAAAGTCAAAATTGAACCCCCCACAAACAGGCCAAAAATGCCACCGAAAGAAACTGCAAAATTAATAGACAAATTAACTACTGGTAAAAAATTAGATCGAATTAAATTCTTTCAAGATTTACCGATAATCTATAAGTACAAACTAGGCTATGACTTTTTTTATTTAAGTATACATTCGAAACCAATATGATAGAAGTTCGACTGTAACCAAAGATATTTCTACTGGTATAGAAGAATTTAATCTTATCCTCAACCGGTAAGGAAGAAATCTTCTTCATCATCAGTTGGTATATAAAGGTTCTTCTTTAATATTCGTCGGTAAAAAGAAAAACTACAAAATAATTAAACTTTAGATACCTAATAAATTTTGGCCATTAAGAACGACTTCCATTCGGTAACGTGTACTCGTGGAATGCTCAAAATGAACTTCCATGGATATTTCGTTTTTATTTGACATTGGTATTGCGGCAATTCTCGTGTAGTAATGAAAAAAATCACAAGCAGGTGGGCAATCGCAATACATTATAGGCTCATCCGGTAGGATACGTCGATTATCTCCTGGGATTTGATAATTAGTAAAAATAGCTGTAAAGTTGAAATATAATTTAAACATCAGATTTTTTAATGGTCTTGATATATCAATAATTTTTTTAGTTATTACCATTGTGCTCTATTAAACAGATGAAATCCTTGATTTTGCAATCTGGAGCGCCGCCTGAAAAAAGAAAACCATTTAATTTTAAAACTTTTTCTGATAAATGAAGCTCGATTGAATTATGTGATTAAATTTTTCATTCATTTCATTTTTCATTATATAATATAATAAAATATAGGTTCTACAGTAATTTTTTAGTAAATACCACTTTGAAAGAAATATGATGGATTGCAGTTACAATGTTTCTTAACATGGGCTTTTCTGCAATTCGATATACAAGTTTCTTGTGAGTAAGAGAATCCTTCGCTATATTTACAAGGAATTTTTTCCGGACTGAGACTTAAAACGTTTTTTGTCGCATAACCGGAAGTACATTGTACGTTGACACTCAAGGCCATACCAGCTGCAATGGCTTGACCTGAACTTGGCCAAACATCTGGGTGATCTACGAACAAAGTGGCTCCACGAATCAAATCTATAAAAAAATGTATTACTTATGTATTATTTATGTATTACTTATCCGATCCCTACCTTACAGACATTGTTTTTTCTGCAACATTGTTTTTAAATTTATTGAGATTTCAAGGGTATTTATTTTTATCTGATCTTAAATTTTTATAAAAATAAAAATACCTTAATGTTTTAGTGTCAATTACAGAAATTTTCAATTTGATATCTCATTAAATTTAGAAGAAACGTTGCAGAGAAACCAATGTCGGTAAGGTAAGGATCGGATAGGGAAAAGTATCGATATGGCATCGTATCGGCAATTATATAGATACATTTTTCTCTTAAGTAATTCATTTTTTACCTTCACATTTCCGCTTTGTTTCCATGATCGATTCAATGCCTAGTCCTTTCAAGTTATCTAAAAAAAAAAGACTTGATTCAAGTTGCACGAAGGTCCAAGTTTTAATCTCAAAATTTGCATTCTTTATATGTTTAGAACTTGCGGAATTGAAATCGAGGGATTGAAACATACCTATATAAGAGTGAATTTCGATATACAAGGAAATAGAAAATGTAAGATGGGGATAGGCGATCGAGCGATAAAAAGAAATAGAGAAGAGGGGATTGAAAGAGATTGGACGGGATAGAGAAGTAGAGATTGAAAGAGATATGATCGAAATATTCCTTTACTACCAATAGACAGGCGGGGGAAGCACAGTGCTCGGTCCAGCCAAGTTGGCTTCCTTTAGGTGAAATTCTGCCATTGGCTGTAATCTGGCGCGCGATTCAAAATCGACGTAAATTAATTCGATTTTGAAAGACACACCAAATATTAACCAATAGCAGCACTTCTCCAATGGGATGCCAATGCGTGCTGCGCGCGCAGCCAGCCAACTGTGGGATTCCTATTTCAAAAGAGAACAACTACAGAGCAAAATGTTACTTAATCCTAATATTTGTTAAGTGAAATGAGAAACTTCGAACTTGAATTTTGAGATTAGAATTTGGATCGAAGTTTTAATTATTTCAACTAATAGTATAGCTATGGGGCTACCACCGAGCAACATTCCGTTTCATGCTAAATTACTTTCAGTCGGTATATTACCATCAGTCGGTAATGCATATTTATGCCATGTGATTGGCCTCAGTCGATGTCAGGGATCTACCTTACCTCAGCGCCTTTACAAAGTTCTGTAATCCCTCGCTCACTGGGGATTATAGAACTTTGTATAGGCGTCGATTAAAGTTCGATCCTTGACATATCGACATATCTGCATTACCGACTGAGTATAATATACCAACTGAGAGTAATTGAGTATGATACAGAACCTTGCTCGGTTGGTAAGTGACGTGGTAGTCCCACTGCACCTATGCCACTTTAACTAGTTTTAACAATAAGTACGTGCAGGTGGTGGAGTAATATTTGCCAAATGAAGTGTAACTTTGAGACCACTCTTTTCGCCAAATCCTGATGTTTTGAGTATTGTTTGGGTGTTCGGATTCCAATTTTCTGATGTTGCCGAATTGAAAGAGTAGCAGAATCCATGCTCAGTCTTTTGTAGGGCAAAAATTTCACAGCAATTTTGATAATCATAACGCCACCAACAGGATGAAAAAATATCTTCGCATGAGGGAACAACATTGTGCAAAACTTCGGTTATGTTGATATCTAAATTACAAACGAAATTATGTATTATTAAATTATTTTTCATTTCACATTTCACATTTCCTATTCGAATCAATATGTTCATATCTATATATAAATAAATTACGTCCCCAATTTTGGTTTCTTTTTGATTTAGGATTTTTTTATAATAATATTTATATATTATAATTAAGATGTTTACTCAAGTTTACCCTCTAGTCCGTTAAATGACACATTTTTCAGAAATAACATCTCGTCGAATCTTGCAAAAGATATGCTGGATAAACTTGTCATCAGATTTCTGAAGAGCTGTACAGATTTTGTCTTATTTGAAGGATCAATTAATTGAGCTTCTACTTCCATCACTTTTCTCCAATCAACCCGATCTCGTGGACAAATTGTAATGCTTGGAAAAGGTAAACCAGAAACTTTATAATTCGTCGATTCTATTACAGTAATTGTCGGTGCAGCCTAAATAAAATTCAACTATTATTCAATGAGATGCAGCATATAAATAAATTGAAAACAATGAATACTACTTATCCCATCCCTACCTTACCGACATTTTTTCTCTACAACGAAATAAAATGTCGGTAAGGTAGGAATCGTTCTTGAAAATATTTTTTTAAAAATTAAAATCTCAAATTTGATAAAAAAATTGTTATAAAATGTTCCGGTAATAAAAACAAATAAAAAAAATTCCGAAAATTCCAATTTGATCAATAATTATCTACATGTACCTGAAAATCAGCAGAAACTTTGCAGATAGTTTTAACTGTAAAGGTAATAGATATTACCACGAATATAAACCAAAGAAATCGTTCAATTTTGTATAATTCCGTATCAAATATATATCTCAATCCATGAATGCTTCCGTTTTTAATATAATTATCGAATAAGTCCGACGGGTCATTAATTCGTTTTTCTTTGGATTTTTTCTTCTTTTCGAGGTCGATTGATATTTTTGAATTTTTTCGTTTTGAAATCCAATCTACAGAGGAATGCCAAGCATTTTTTGGTTTATAAGGTGGTCCTATTTATAATTTAAAAAAGTAAATGTAAATAATAAATTAATAAAAATTAAAAATCATTAATTATTATTGAAAACAAACACACCTAAAAAACCTTTGGGAGAACTAATACTATTAATTTTCATCGTAATTAAAGTTGGAAAATTAAATCAATATTAAAAGAGATTTCTTTTAGAGTTGTAATTAATTAAAATTTTAACATTAGAAATATTAGTTATCTTCAATTAGACATGTTTTTCTTCTATAATCTCTCTCCAGTGTAAAAAGAACAAACACCTCACTAATATCTCACTTTTAATATTAATTCATATTTTAACTACTGATATAAATGATCAGAGTAACTTGTACACGTACTAAAGCAAAATTGTTCGTGACTGAACGGCGACTAAGCGATAATAAAAGGACGAACATGTAAATAAGTTATCATCGATCATAAGTACATCAATCTCAAAATTACAGCAAAAAAATACATTGAAATATTCTGTAGTTTACAATTTTTTATTAAACGATTGACTTGAAGAATATGCTAGATTTTATCAGTAATAAAAAATTTGATAAATATTGATAGTGTAAAACCACTACAAAAAATAAATAAAAGCAAAAATGAAATAAAAAATCAATACAAATCTAGGGATAGAAAAAGTTAGTAGGTACGCCTAAAAGAAAGAAAAAGATAAATTCCAATATTTTAAAACTTTTATTGAATTTGTAAAGAAATTGCATGGAAAATGTGTAAAAATATTTCCCTTCTTTTACGGGGTGTTTAAAATATCCATGGACAGTACATCGACTTTTTGTATGTTTATTGTTATTATTATTATTATTATTATTATTATTCTGTCGGATATACAATGTCAAAAGTTTCGGGGGAGGTTTGAACCCCCTAAACCCCCCCACCCTGTACCGCCCCTGACATTTAATATACAACTACTTATAAATACATATTCAGTTAACACTTTTGCAGATTATTGCATAATTATATTTGATTCTATAGGAGGAAAATCAGTTATATATATTCTTGGAGTAACCCTAGGAAATTCTTCGATATTAGATTTTCTCTTTTTCTTCCTCAAATACTGGTATAAGCGGCCACAGGCTCCAACAAAACACGTGTAAAGAAATTCAACTATACTTAGTATCGACCCACCCAAAAAGAGACCAAAAATCCCACCAAAGGCAACTGAAATTAAAAATATGTTGTTAAGTATCGGTAAAGTAGATTCCTTTCACTACCTTTGTTCGATAAAGAAAAATCTGTCTTTACAATCAGTTGGTAAGCAAAAATTTTTTTTTATCATCAGTCGATAGGAAAGAAAACTACCTAATAATTATATTTTAAATACCTAATAAATTCAGACTCGTAAGAACGACTTCCATCTTATAACGTATACTTGTCGGTCCCTCATAATGTATATCTAGCATTATATCATTCTCCTCTTCAATTGGTATAGCTACAATATTTGTCATGTAATTGTAAAAATCACAGGAGGGTGGACACTGACAAAACATGATAGGCTCGTCTTCTTCGATGTGTTGGCTATCTCCTGGTATTTGATAGTTTGTGAAAATCTCTACAAAAATAATTGGATATGAAATTCTTTTAAATTATTTTTCTCGGTGTATAAAACTGTTAATATGAGAAAATAAGTTATCAGTACCATTGTGTTTAATCAAACAGATAAAATCCTTGATATTGCACTCCGGAGTACGAGCTGAAAGAATTACACACTGTAGATAATAAAGAACACTTTCCTATCTACCGCTGGTAAAAGAGAGTTCATGGACAGTAATAAGACTGTTCTTATTTATCGACTGCAAGTAATGTAGAGTACTTCCTCATCTACAGTCGTTAAATCAGAATTCTGTAATATTATCCCCTGTTTTTACAGGCGGTCGATATAGAAGAATATCGAAAATAATGGATGCTGACTAATAGAAAATTATAATTCACTATTACTTGTCTGAAAGTAATAAGAGGGGTTGCAGCCGCAATGTTTTTTGACGTGCATTCGTCTACAATCGGAGATACACGTTTCTTGATTGTAAATTTTATTATTGGAACCATATCTGCATGGAATTTTTTCGGGACGAAGATTAAGAACTTGATTCGTTGCGTAACCAGAAGTGCATCTTAAATTTACACTGAGTGACATTCCTGATGCTATGGCTTGACCCGTACTTGGCCAAACGTCAGGATGGTTTATAAGCAGAGTTCCACCGCGAATTACATCTGAAAATAATTTCACCAAAAATAAGAGGGTCGATAAGGTCACTTTTTGGGCCAATGTCAGAACTGGCTCAAAATGGGTGATTTTGTTCCCCTATGTGGTTATTGAGTAGTTTCCTTTCATTTCCTTATGATGGTAAAGTAAAATGGTTATTTACCGATTGATGGTAAAGTGAGATTCTTCTTTATCAACTGAAGGTAGTGAAATGAATCTTCTTTACCGATACTGAACAAAATATTTTTAATTTCAGTTGCCTTTGGAAGGGATCAAAATCACCCACTGGGAGCCAGTTCTGACATTTCCTAAAAAAATAGCCTTATTGATCCTCCTTCTAGTCCAATACTTTGGTAAAAACTTTAATTTCTGCTTTCTTTTACCTTGAGTAGGTGGTGAGTCAGTTTTTCCTAGATGCAAAGTAAATTTCAGTCCACTTCTATCACCATACCCAGATGTTATTTCTATGCCTTTCTTGGCGGTACGCAAAGTCTCCGAAGTGGCCGAATTGAAAGAATAACAAAATCCGTATTCAGTTTTTTGCAACTCAAAAATTTCACAACACTCCTTGTCGTCATAACGCCACCAACAAGCTGATAATATATCCTTGCAACTTGGAGTGACTTTAAAAAGAAGATCGGTGACGTTGATATCTGTATAAAAGTATTTTTATCGTGTAGAATATATATATATATATATATATGTAACAAACGTGTAACATACATGTAATATTTACAAAACATACATTTGAAATAAATGTAACACTTATGTAACATTTTTACAAAATATATTTTTTTTATTATCTTTTTTCTCACCCCCAATTTCTGTAAGTGATACGTTTTTTAAGAAATTGACTTCGTAAAATCGTGCAAAAGCCATACTTGACAAAGTTGTAAGCAATTTTCGAAATATTTTAACAGAATTTGTATTATTAGAGGGTACAAATTCACTTTCGACTTTCATCGCCTTTTTCCAGTCCACTCGATCCCGTGGACAAATCGTTACAGCTGGAAAGGGTATACTGGAAACTTTATAGCTTGTGGATTCAATTACTGTTACGGTTGGTGCATCCTACAAAGAATCATATTAAACAAAAAATATCAACCCTAATGGAAGGTTCGGATAGAAATCCAATTCGATTAATAGTTTTTATTTAATATATTTTATAATTTAAATTTATTATGTATTAAGATAATATAGAAAATTTTAATTATTTAATTTTAATATCTAGGGCCTCCATCATCGTAGTTACGCTACTGGAAGAGGCGACTGTATAAACAGTGTAAAATTTTGTAAAAATTGAGTATAACATTAATAAACAATATGTAAATTGAATCATTACTTGAAATTGGGTAGTTACAATCCAAGCAACATAAGTTGTAGCCACAATCGATGTTATGAAAAATAGAAACCAAACGAATCTTTCAATAGTGTATAATTCTGGATCTAATACGTATCTCAAACCATGAATACTGCTATTTGCAATATAATGATTTAACAAATGCAAAGGCTTTTTAAGCCTCTTTCCTTCAATTTTTTTCTCTTCTTTAGTCCCATCAGTTTCTCCTCGAGAATTAATCTTCCCACCTATCAAATTTTTTGACCTATTCCAAGTTTTTTTTCTTGCTTGACGCGAGTCTAAAATAAGTAATGAGAACAAATTTTGGAAAAATGTTGAAAAAAATAATTAACTATAGAAATTTCGGATTAATTAAAAAATTATCTTACCACCAAAGTAATAAAGTGTTTTATTGTAGGGCTTGATCATTTTTTGTTTCGTGCAATTTCTTATCCTTTTATAATAATCGGCTTTGTGTTGTTGTTTGAGATTCAAAATAAAAAACTCAGAAATTTATATTTCACACTGTACACTGTGAGACAAGAAATCTTGCCCTGAATTTCATAACCAGAAAGGAGAGTTTTTTTTCTTTTTTTTTTTAAATAGTACTCTTATCGCCAATGCTAATTCACAACTATTAACAATAGTCACTTTAATATAAAAGTGCTGAGAGAAGCGCGAGCGATTATGGAAAGAACTGTTCGTGACAATGCAAAGCAAGTACTGATCGGACGATAAAAAACGTCTAATAAACAAAATTGATTGATGGAAATTAAATAATTTTAACTAATTCCTAAATTTATATTATAAATAAATTCTACGACCTGTAAAATGTATTTAAGGAAATCAGTTGTAAATTTTTTCAAATAAATAATAATACAAATTCAAATTTACTTTTAAAAACTAATTATTAAAGAAAAGATCAGATTATACCTATTCAAAGAATGAAATTATATAAATATGAATAAATATATATATATATATATATATAT